>WFKH01011920.1:77770-94746 GCA_016163765.1 Magallana hongkongensis | reverse complement strand
TTAATGAGAAATCTGAAATATCTCAAAGGAAGAAAAATATATCATCCGAAAGGATCGCAAAAGTGTTTTAGATAGAATTTTTCATCAAAAAAAGCAAAAACTTTTAAAAGCCGATTTTTGGTTTCACGTACTTCCGTGGACTACTGAAGTGATGGACTAATAACTGAAACACTGTATCTATTCTGCACATCTACCTGTTAAGGTCGATTTTATAGTAATGATTGGTTGTTCATTCACTTAACTTTATTGAGATCTCGCGCGGACAAACTCAGAAAATTAACATCTCAATAACATCTGAGATATCTCAGCAGAAAAAATTGCAATTTTCAATAATATACCATTTCAATGTCATGCAATATTTTTAAAACAATCTGGAAAATTCTATAGAAAATTACAACAAAAGAAATAGAAATTTGTTTGTTACCGGTGACGACCGAAGGTTACAGATAAAATATTGATATTTAAAAGAAACAATTACAATAAAGTGTGAATATACTAGTAGCATCCCAACCATTTCTTTGTAAAGCACAGAAGTACATGTATGAATTAAAAACAAAACGCCAAGTCAATTAGCTGTACACAAAGATTGAAGTTATCTACTAGAGTTGTTAATGTAAACATTTTTGAGGTCGTCGAGGCGTGCGGCGATCCTCTATTTATGTTGTCTTCAGAAGTAAATTTCGTCTTGCATTAAAATTTTCAGATCTAAATAAACATATGTAAATGTTTTATAGTTCGAAATTTTGTCATTACGGCGAGTTTTCATGATTTTACACTACTTTTGGACAAACCCTCGTTTCAATTCTACAGTTTAATGTGTTTGGTGACCTGTAAAGTGTTAATGTCTCACACCCGGATGCTACATGTACCCGTAGCATGTGTGAAAGTCTCTTTATTACGTCAAACTTGAATTATGAAGAGATTATTTGACTGATAAAAATGTGGGTTTTTTTCATTTATCACTAGCTCCGATGAAAGAAATTCAATGTCATACGTTTTCTCCACTTTTCCCTTTAAACCAAATCATTTTAATTTTTGTTGTGTGTAAAGAAATGCATGTTATTTTGTGAGGTTTTAAAATCTGAAGTAGTAAAACAAATTAAAATGGTGCCTTAAAGGCGCTCAGACAGCAATTTGAAGATAATTACTAGCGCTCTTTAGTATAATGCATGTAGATCCTGTATAAATAAAAATCCGTTTTCCCCCTGAATATTCTTTATTTATAATCAAGTCTCTTATCTATCAGGATGATTTTATAGTCATATATCACATGTTGAGCATTGCAGTTCTCAAAAAGATCCTAAACAATTGTTTATATATGTGATATAAACCTACATCAAACTCTGAACCCATGGTGAGGCAAAAGAATCGTCCAGGGGCCACGGTCAAAACAATTTTAAAGAATCAGCAATATGTCAAAATCCTTGCATATAAGTAAAACACTATATTGTAACCTTTCAGTTTTTGAAAATATAATGAAAATGTGTTCCTTTGTAAAATTGGATTCCCAATGTGGCCCCACCCTACTCCTAAAGATTTTGATTTTAACGAATTTGAATCTACATTATCTGAGGTTGCTTTCACTAAAGTTACAGCTTTTCTAGGCAATCGATTTTTTAGAAGATTTTCAAAGATTTTTCTCTATATATTCCTATGTAAAAATTTGTCCCCCCACCCCTGTTGTGACCCCATCCAACCCCGGGAATCATGATTTGAACAAACTTGAATCTACTCTACCTGAGGATGCTTCCACACAAGCTTCAGCTTTTCTGGCTGATTAGTTTCTGAGCAGAAGATTTTTAAAGATTTACTCTTTATATTCCTATGTAAAAATTCACCCCCCCCCCATTGTGACCCCACCCTACCTCCGGGGGTCATGATTCTAACTACTTTGAATCTACACTACCTGAGGATGCTTCCACATAAGTTTCAGCTTTCCTAAGTGTTTACCTGATTTTTGGAAGAGTTGCGGGATTTGATGATGATGACATAAGGAATATGGAAGAGAGAGAGAGAGAGAGAGAGAGAGAGAGAGAGAGAGTAACTTACCACATTATCAGACTCTTATTACTTTTTTAAACACGTTACCTACAGTCAATCAAAGCATACTTTTCAATTATCGGTACATGTATCATTTAATTATTGTTTTTTGTTTTGTCTTTTCACACCCTTATCGTTACAACAGTTACATGGACACTACATTATCAATGTATACCCTCTGTCCAGGTAATGCACATATGTGACCTTTTATTAATGATCTTGAAATAATAATAAAGTCTACCGAAAGACGTATCAATTGTTAGTATATTTACTATACGTTTCTGATCTACTGAAATTTAAACAAAGCATGAGCTAAAAAGACAATCTTAGTTGTGTAGAACACTACAGCGGAGACATTTTCCTCTCTTAGTTCAGGAGTGTATTCTGATTAGAACAGGTGTGAATGTCTGCAGGGCTTCCTTTACCCGTATGTACCTGTCGCAATCCTCCGCAAATCCGTATACACCGGAAGAGATTTAAAAAGAAAGGAGTTAAATGGTGTGTCAAAATGAAATGGTTTTCATTTTTTTCTTCGAATTCTTAAACAATTGGTCAAAATCTAATCCGCTATCAATATAAAATTAACATTCCACAAAGTAATTTAGTGATACGGTCATACATGTACCATACGAAAATGGCCGACTGGTTTATGTAAACAAAGACATCTTTTAGATAAATGTACATGAGCAAAAAGAATAAAATTATAACTCTGAGATAAATTTTAATAAGTCACTACGGGTAGGACCTTTTCTTATAGAGGAAAGCCGGACCTTAAATGTTAACATTTAAGGTCTGGCCGAACCATTTTACGGGTCGGACCTTAAATTATACGACACCTGTCACCGGTCTTAAATACATGTACATGGTCTCAATTAGGTTTTCAATGTTATATTGGCCCTGCATTCCGTCGCTGAACATTTTAGGTCTGGACCACAGGCGCTTGTTTCTATAAATTAAATAAAAGTGTACCCTATAGTATGATATAATCACACTTATTATTATAATATGGGTTAAGTTTTATCGCAGACACAAGTGGCTGTGGTCTGGTGTCCAGTACGGGTGTCAGTAAGCAGTAGGTAAGGGTGGTGCAGCGCCTTTTGATAACAGAATCATATGATTTTTTTTCTATTGCTGGAACATTCACCAATAAGTGCATGACTTCACTAGTATATTCATTCTATGTTAGTTTATAAATGAAGCAAGTTGAGTGAATTGGCTTAATAAATCTCATTAAAATTTTTCGAAACACTGACCAAGATTTAGCTCTGTGGAACAAACTGATGATTAATTATATATTCTGTTCTTCATCAGCGGGCATGTTCCACTTATAAATATTGATATATAAATTAATTGATAGGTTATTATTTGTCGCTAAATTGTAAATATTGCAATCTTTTAAGGCAAAAATTCGAATTGAAAAATGTTAATAATAATTATTAAAATTTTTCAATTCATGCTTACGCTGAAATAAAGGATTTTTTATGTGCAGAAATTTATGTAAGGTTGCATTTGCTGCTGTTATTTACATTGCTGGTGTATATATCAGTAATATATTCATGAACAAGATGTAAATTGGAGACATCGACTCTCACGTAATACAATATAAAGTTGGTAAACAAACTATCATCTAAACTTGCTCAATTCATATGATTCGTGAAAAAATTATGATTATAAAAAACAATATGAAATTTTAAAGCATAGAAAACTTTATTACAACCTATAAAATAAGGAATTTGCGACAATATACATTTGTTGGTTTAGAAATAAGGTGCTTTTATCAAAAGAATTGAAGCGGTATTTTGTACCGTTTTTTGATCGGCAGTGTACAGTTTTTTCACCCAAATTCCAGTTTTTTGTACAGTTTTGTGGTCTTCAACTTATCACATGTATGTAATATGTTTGTACAAACCTACAACAGGTGATACAATTTAATACACAAATATAGCTACATGTATCAAAAGATAAATCTTACCATCAAATTTCGTAATAATACTTCAAATATCCTTTTGAGACTGTTTGCATAAATATTTGTGTCTTTGATAACAATAAGTGCTACTCTTGATAATGATATTAATTTTAAATATTAAAACTCTATGAACCTAGTTAACAAAAGTAGTGTGCATTTTAGATGAGTTCCTTTCGAAATATATCGGGGATTTTTCACGGTAATCGGGGAATCCCAATTTTGACTAATATATAAGATTCATTAAGGTCTTTCGATTGTCGCGTGACGTCATTATGAGCATTCCGGAATATTTTACCGTTATCGGTTATAATATTAGTGTTTTGTGATGCATGGTTTTGCCAATATTTCTTGATTTTTACTTGTATTTAACACATTTTAAGCTATATAAAGTAAATTAACACTAATGTTTAACAATTTATAAAGAGTAGTTTGAGTTGAAATCGCTGAATTCAATGAAAAACTGATAAAACCGTACATATGCAAACTTGACAGAGACAATAATTCATAATTTTTAACCTGGCAAGGTAATAATTTCTTTGCAGATTTCGATAGGACATATAATGAATTACAAATGTAGCAATTTTCAGTGAGTTTGAACCATTATTTCAAAAGTTATAGACGTTTTATGTTGCTAAACAGTACTTATTCATGGTTGAAAATTGTATCAAAATGCACTGTAAATGTGATAGCTTTCATACTGGCAAGTTTAAATGGCCATAAATTGTTAAAACACATAAAATAAGGATTGCGATTAATTTCTTTAAAAAATTGCTTGATTATATAGAAATCAGTAAAATAAAATATGATGTTTGATTGGAGAGCAGTCGTCGCTATAATTGTCCTGATAGTGTACCTATGTAAGCTCCTACAGCATCAACAAAATATTTGTAACATACCAATATTTAAGTTCAATTTGAATGTTTACATATTAATCTTCAAATTTAAACAAAAATTACACGGATTAAACCATAAAAACATCAAGGGTGGAGAAACCTGTAGGAAAAGGGGGAATATTTAAAACCACAAATCTAAATAAGATGAAATTAGATTGAGATTAAGTAAAAAATTAATACAATTTATTGATTCTTTTTACAACATCATTCATTTATTGCCATGTTTGGACAGGAAAATGCAAACACTAACCTCCGCCAGGAGTTCGTCAATTAAAGATGTAACAGTTTAACATATGACTAACTTTCATTCTTGTATCATCATACACCACATACTTGGGGTGTTTTGTGGGGGGTTTTCGTGAGTTTCAATTTTTGCGGAAATGAATTTAAAAAAGATAACAGTTCATGTTTTCTTAATCCTAATAATTAAATATACATTTCATATCCAAAAACAATTTATCATATAAACATTTATATGTTTTACAGCAACTGCTATTTCCCTTTAAGACCCGAGACTAGTTTTTTTAATTTTGTTTTTGTGTTGTTCTAATTCTTTAAATATACAATGTAAGTTTTCCAATTTTAGAGTAAAAGTTTTGTGTTTTATTTTTCTTCATTTTTTTAAGACAACTTCCATCTTGCAAGGTCAAAGTTAACACTACGTTTAATACCAACATCATACAAGTAATAGACTCGAATTATCAACATAGAAAACGATTTTGATGAACGTTCCACTGATTTCCTACC
Organism: Magallana hongkongensis; assembly: GCA_016163765.1. Taxonomy (NCBI): domain Eukaryota; kingdom Metazoa; phylum Mollusca; class Bivalvia; order Ostreida; family Ostreidae; genus Magallana; species Magallana hongkongensis. The sequence continues at coordinate 89,100 of WFKH01011920.1, read as the reverse complement.
ACATTTATTAGAAATGTTTGGGAAAATAAACTCTTTTCAGAATTAGTAATTCCAAGTTTTAATGTTGCTGTATATTGAGTATTAATATATTAATTTGACCTTTGACCTTGAATATTAAAGGTGAATCTGGTGGAATATATTCCATAAATTTTGCGGAACACCGGCTAGGGGTTAAATCTATAGAATACATGCCAAGGCTGATAAATTAGGTACGGACCCAGAGCAGTATTTGCTCTTTTCAGAGAAATGGCCATGCTGTATTTGTATGGATTGATTGTATTTAAAAAAAAAACACGTTTATATCGCGCATGCATAATTAAATCAACATCTTTCATTAGATATATGACAAAGCTTAATTTTGTATTTCATATAAATGGTGAATAAAATGTGTTAAATATACATGCAAGAATTGTTTACTTCGAAAACTTCACCGAAGTATATGGATAAAGAAAAAACAAGAGCATGGATTGCATTAATCACTGTAACAGCCATTGCTTTAGACAGCTGATAGCCAAAAAAAGATAATTGTGACCAAATTTGTTTACTAGTATATCGATCGACTGCGAGAGATTTAAGTTCCATTATACTATAGCGTATGGTGGCATATCTCTGCCCCTTGTGTGCAAGTTATTTTTCTATCAAATATGTCGACATGCAAGATAAATATGCTGACATGCAAGATAATTATGTCAACATGCAACATAACTATGTTGACATGCAAGAAAATTGAAATCAAATAAGAATTATAAAAAATCTCAAATATCGTCAACATGTGACATCCAAGATGCTAGATGCTACCTATTTATGTCGACATGCAACTTATTTATGTTAACATGCAAGATAAATATGCTGACATGCAACTTATTTATGTCAACATGCAACGTCTTTATGTCGACATGCAACTTATTTATGTCAACATGCAACTTACTTACGTTGACATGCGAGATAAATATGTTGACATACAACTTAGTTATGTTTACATGCGAGATAAATATGTTGACATGCAACTTATAAGTTGTATGTCAACATAACTAAGTTGCATGTCGACATAAATATGTTGCATGTCAACATATTTATCTTGCAGGTTAACATAACTAAGTTCCATGTCGACATAAATAAGTTGCATGTCGACATCAAGAAGTTGCATGTTAACATAAATAAGTTGCATGTCGACATAAATATGTTGCATATCGACATATTTATTTTGCATGTTAACATAAATAAGTTGCATGTCGACATAAATAGGTAGCATCTAGCATCTTGGATGTCACATGTTGGTGATATTTGAGATTTTTTGATATTTTTATAATTCTTATCTGATAGCAATTTTCTTGCATGTCAACATAGTTATGTTGCATGTTGACATAACTATATTGCATGTCAATATATTTATCTTGCATGTCGACATAATTAATAGAAAAATTACTTACACACAAGGGGCAGAGATATGCCACCATAATAGCGTTATCTGTTACACAGTGTCCATGTTAGTTTACAATACCAGTTATGTGTCGTGTTCTTTCATGAAGACAATTTTATACAGTACACGTTATGCGAAAAGTGTTCGGATATGTCAAAATGAAGGCGAGTAAAATGCATACATTTACATTAGTTTCATAATTGAAATTACCACATGATAATAATGTATTTCATAATTTTTTTTTGCATGTGACTAAACCTCTACATTGCAAACCGAAGAGCTCTCAATCGATAATGCCTTTATGTAGATGTATTGTTAAATAAATTAACTTCGATGACTTTAAAGAACTCTTTTTTTTAATTTCTAAATGCAAGCGCTTGTTAGGAGTGTCTTAATATTTGGATTAATATCTTTTCATCAACGACCTCATTCGATTATGTTTATTTCCTAATGCTTTCTAATCTCTATAGACCTTGTTAATTAATTTTCAATCTGCACACCTTTGTCATTCCGTACCTTATCTATTTGTGTTAAAAGGTCTCTACTCTGTAGATAAAAACTAAAATCCTATCCTTAAGATTAGAAAGTTCAACTTAAGATCTGTCAAACTATATAACATCAAATATTTATTTTTTTGAATAGGATATGAATTATGCGACTAGCAGTTGTAGTAATCTTTGTCAATACTTAAAATCAAGTTTAACCTAAACTTTTGAGAAATACATATGTCCGTTCATTATATTTTCAAATATGAAAAACCACACTTTTGAATTGTCTGTAATATATGTCTATATATATTGTAGTAAAGAGGTACCATGAGTATAGCAAATTTTGAAAATGGCAACAAAAAACGCAGAAAAGAGTAATGAAGATCTTAAAGAGAAAAGTCGGACTATCATCAAAAACTTCAAGAGGTCTAGTGATCCAGATTCCTTGCACACCTCGAAGACTGAAACGAGACGATGGCATCCGATAGACAAAGGTTACGCTTGGGTTGTTTTACTTGGTAAATACATATGCATGTGCAGATACACGCTCTTCTATTTTGTATGCATTTGTCAAATTTCATCACTTGATATTTGTCTATCTTATATAATTCATGAGTATCCAACTAACTTTTCTCAAGCATGTTGTGTTGCCGTTTTTCTCATCACCGGAACCTTTAAATCTTTTGGAGTTTTGTATGTCGAACTTATCACTGTGTTTCAAAGCAACGCAACAATGACATCCGTCGTTCAAGGATTACTGATATTTATGTGTAGTATTGGATGTAAGTAAAATATGATTTCATATTTATTTTAATAGTACAGTGAACTTCTCAAGTAAACATTCATGTAATTATAATGGCAAAGCGAAAATGCCATTTTAATGCCATCGCTGAAATGACAAAGTTTATTATGTAGCTTACTAAATTTGTTTGTAACTAGAATTCCATCTTTGTAAATGTCTGATGCGATTTGACTTGATCGTCTTGATTTTGTAGCGGTCTTTGTCTGTCTCTTTGGTCTGAGATTGTTTCCATCACGTACATGGGTTGTCATTGGCGGTATCTTCTACTTCTTTGGATTTCTCACAAGCAGCTTTGCGGGATCGGTGGACTTCCTATTCTTTAGCTACAGTTGTTTGATTGGTATGCATGTATTCAGATATTCTACACCATATTCTGATGTACATATGTAAGCATAATTAATTTCTAATGATTTATTTTATTTTTTTGTAGGTGCAGGGATGGCGCTTTCATTCTCTTCCATAATAGTCACTGTGGGGACATACTTTGATAAGAAAAGAGGGTTTGCAAGTGGACTACTAATGGCAAGTGGAAGTCTAGGTGGTCTGATGATGGCTCCAGTTTTACGAGTACTGTTGAACCTGTATTCGGTTGAAGGTGCTCTATTAATAATGGCGGCCGTTGCCAGTCACATCATTGCTTGTGGACTGTTGCTTCGTCCTCCTACATTTTATACAGTGAAGAAAAACAAATCAGCTAGCTTTAAGTCCGATGTTTTATCCACAGAGGAACAAGGACCGTTAGTAGCTTCTCTGACCAAGGACAGCAATCAATTTGATCGACTCTATTCATCTGATCCCAACATTGTTCTTAAGAATGGGGATTATCAGCAAGTGGATTGCCCAAAACGGAGTACGAGTAATGAAGTCGTTTCCTTGTTTCAGCCAAATGACTCCAAAGTGACACTATTTAACAAAGATTCAAAGTTGCATCATGTATGCGCCGGTATATCAGAGTTTAGTCTAAATGTTGAACGTCAGGGGTCAGCTGTGGTGAATTCCACAATCGGTAAGGAAATGATATTTAATATCAAGATATTCAAAAACACGTCGTATTTACGACTCTTGTTTGCATACACTATAGGCTCTATAGGAACTGCTCTTCCGCAAGGCTATTTACCGGCATTTGCAATGGAACAAGGAACACACAAAACAGATGCCGCCTGGCTTATAACTATCAGTAGCTTCGCGGACTTATTAGGACGAATTACCATCGGTTGGATCTCCGACAAAAAATGGACCAAGCGTATTTATTTGATTGCCGTCAGTATGGCTGTTAGTGGTGTAGTTCAGTGTTTATCTCCCTTTTACAAAAATTATTTGAGTATCGTGGTCTTTAGCATGGTCTACGGGTTCTTTTCAAACTTTATATCGGCCCTTTATTCCCCCGTATTGCTGGACATTCTGGGTCTTGACGACTTCCGGTGCGCTCTCAGTGTTATGTACGTTGGCTATGGTGTCATAAGCGGTAGCGCTTCGCCTTTTATCGGTGAGTCTTCAAGTCGGTAATTCACAGAATCATTGAAAGGTATTCTCACGCATTTTACGTTATCAGACAAATCTTCAATTCTTGATATTGAAAGTAAGATACTGTTAATATTGAACCGACGTTCACTTTTAGTAATAATCGAAGCTTTTTTTTCAAACAATTTGAAGTTATCCATGTCTTCCTCGTTAATTCTGACGGCATTGAAAATCATTCAACAAGGTTCATTTTCAATCTGATTAAAATCAGATCTTTGATACGCTCCGAAATTCTGATAGTCGCTTTGTACAGCGACTTTCAGAAGTTTTGGAGCGTAACAAAGATATGATTTTAATCAGATTGGGTTCATTTTCAGACTGTTTTAGGACCATTTTCCTCTTATTTGGTTTGTAAATAAATATCTGATGGATGTGGGTTGTATTCTCATACCTTTTATAGAACACCGACTAATTAATATTACTAATTATGAAGATATAAACACGCCAATTAAAAGAATGATTATTAAATGATATTATGAACAGGGGGTTTAAAATCATTCAAATGAATATGCAACAATTTCAATTGTTATCTGAATGATTCAAATCAAACGAAAAATCTGAATTTCCTGCACTATTTTTAATTACAGGTGACCTAAAGGACAAGTCCGGGACCTATGTCACGTGCTTTTATCTGTTTGGGGCAGCTCATATAATTTCCTCGGCTGTATTATTTTCTGAATGTTTGTCATGAAGATTATTTATGAATGTAAATATATTTTTGTTTTAATATAATAGTCAGTTTTGTAATTTATTTTGTATATGTAATAAAATTATGAAAAAAAATATAATGCAAGTTACTTGATAATTAACCTTAATTTACCCAAAAGAAGGACCAAAAGGGTTGGTTTGAATTTGAAATGCAACTTCTTTTACTAGTAGAATAAATAAAACAATAATAAATGACTCGGTTAAGTTAAACACATGTAACCGCTTTTGTAAAACCAATTAAACTTTATTAGAATTCTGGTAAAGTATCAACTGGCTTGCTCTCTCAACTTCATTATAAGACATGTATAATGTACATTGATTGTTGATGTTTCCAGTTTTTAATTGAAGTTGATTCTTTGATCAAGCCGATCGTTGCTAAACATATCATTACCATGATATTATTCAACCTTTCATATGAGAGAGAGAAAGAGAGAGAGAGAGCGAGAGCGCATATGGTTACGGACATTAATTTAAGTCTGATCTGATCAGATAATATTTTTTAAAAGAATTAACATTTTCAGCAGGTCTCTCGAAAAAAAGCTACCATTAAGAAAGTTGTTCATAAGGCTCAATCAAAACTCTCAGTCCAATCATTGATGGAAATTTTTTTAATATATTTGTCTCCGATTGGATGCATTTCTTATCTTTATTCTTATTCGGCAAACGCATTTAGCTCTCAAGTTGACGTTCGCTCCATCAGACAATGTTTAGCTGTTCAGAACTTGGAACAGGCACCACCAGACTAAGGAGTCCTTTTAAAGTAAGTTTGCTACAAGTTAGAATGCGTTATTTTCTGAACAGGTGATGGTTCTAATTATTTACTTGATAGTTCTACATCCGTTAATTGCCGTTGAATTCCATTGAACCGGAGTCGCAATCGAACAAACACCGGCTTTGAAAAGGATTAACCGGACTTGTTTTGAATTGACCGGTGCACCACCCCTTGTATCCCGTTTTATAACAGTTACGTGTGTTTCTCATCACACGTTGTGCATTCATTGTTACTAGTACTTGCTCTTAACGGTGATGTCCGTTAGTTAGATGACCACCATATCTGTTTTTAAGCGCGAAGACTTCAAAAACAGCACGACTTCATCAACGTAAAGCCAACGGATTGCGTTCTGACGTTAATTTACATCCATCGGTTGTTTGCTAGCGATACCCGCTAAAGTATGCATAGTTCTGGAGGCTCATAAGGTATCTAAGATTACCGGACAATTTAACAGTCCAAATTTGCACCACATATGTTGCTGTTATATCTAAGCACTTACATGGTGGGGCACTTGGCGCAGTGGTCATAACCGTTTGGCTATTAAGCAAAAGGTCGCCGGTTAAAATTCTGTTGTGTATACTTATTATCATGCGTTGTATCCTTGGACAAGAATTGTTTCCGCAGTCTCAGTTCAGCTGAAAATGGACAATGGTTTGAGTTTGGAGAGTTAACCTGCGATGGACTGGTGTCCCGTCCATCCAGAGGGAGTCAATTACTCGCATCCGTTAGCTGCACAGAAACAGGGAATAAAGCAGCGGCATGTAGGAGCCCTGAGACCTGGGAAGGAAATTCTAGCTCATTTTTAAAAGGTGGAAGCAACTGTGGCAGACTTTTCTCTTTGAATCCTTTTTTCGTAATTATTGGTTCCACTTGTACAACGCTTCCGCAGACATTTACCGACATTTGCGATGGAAAAAGGGGATATGCAAAACAGAAATGGCTTGGTTAATTTATATCAGTAGCTTCTTATGATGGCTTACTATAGTTTACATCTGCAATCTGATTAAAATCAGCTGTACTGATACGTATCAGAACAGTAGATTTAAATCAGATTATTACATCTGTGACAAATTAGTGATTAAACGATTATCAGACCAAGAGATTTTTAAAGTTACAAAAAATTGTTTTGTACCTCAGGTACCATTGATATGGTTTAAGAGAAAGAAAATATTCATTCATTCATTATTTGACCAGTATGGCAATCGGTGATGCTATTCTGTGTTTATCTCCCTTTTACAAATTATTTTAATATCGTTTTCTTCAGCATGGTATACGGGGTCTTCTTAGAGTATTCTGAGTCTCGTATTTTAGGTTTTGACGACTTCTATTGCGCTCTCAGTGGTATGTACATTGGCTATGGTTAAAACAACGGGTGCCGAAAGATATCGGTGCCTAAACGTCTTGGTGCCAAAACGTCCGTAATTCTCACGAAAGAATGTCATATTCATTGAAAGAAGTCAAATAATTTGTTGTAAACATTTTTGTATTATTTTTCATCACACAGGATTGATATATATATACTTAGTACATGCGTATAGTAAATTAATGTAATTGGTTTGATGCGATCCCAAGTCGTTTAATTTGTTAATGCTGCTTCCATTCGCTACAGAAAGCATTCCTCATCCTATTAACTGCTCGTGATGATTAACCAGTAAATTAACTGAATACAGAAAAGAATCAATACTATATTGAATTTTAGAATAGACCCGGTTTGCAATTTAAATTTTAGTTAAGATTACTTAGTAATACTAAGAAAGACAGGTCCGTTTATTACATGAAGCGCTTTATATAAATAGAAACGGACCTGTCTTTCTCCTTGTTATCTTAAAGACAAATAAATCCGGGACCTTGCACGTATTTTTTTTCCTGATAGTTTATCATGAGAATGGCATATAAGATATAAATGTTAAAATATTAACCAATCAAAAAATTCAGTTTTTTTTGCATTTGAAATACTCTATATTTAGTATCTGATCACGTCATTCATGAATTAAATGCAATAAATTAACTTATACTACATAATGATGCGCACAAACGCTGCAAATTGTTCTTATTTACATATTTCATGGGGTTTACCTATTTTGTTATTTAGTTTGATTGATTTTCAGTTGTGTTAGATGCCTAACATTGAACCACTTTAATCCGGTTTGTGTTTAAAAGGTTTATATATATCTCAAAAGCTTTTCAATTTATCTGCTCAGTTTTTAAAAAGAAATTGAGAAGAAATTTCCTACATGCATGTACAAAAATGGTGCTATGATATTAAAGAAGAGCGTGTTTACACTGAGTCACAACAATACCAATATACATGTATTTGCTTCAAAAAATATCTGAACTCTTTTTTTTGTTATTATTTTTTTTAATTATAGACAATCCAATACACGCATAAATACCAAGATTCATATACTTATGTCGTTCCAAGTTTTTTCTATGTTCAGTGTCCAACCAAAAGTCAAAAATCTATTTTTCTATCAGGAAAACGAACACAAATCAAAACGAAAAATAACACATAAATACATGTATCACAATATTTGGCTTAAATGGTATTAATTAAAACAAAGCAAATTAAAAATCTTATGCTCTATTTTCAAACATGAAGAGTACATATACATTATTTTGTGGAACATGTTTGTGTGGTTTTTATTTTATTTTCATGCTTCAAAACGAATCCGTCCGTGGACGCTAAACGTAAAAAAAAAATTGGAATGGCCTTATGGGAATGCCATGTTCGTGTAAATTATCCTTGATCCGCGCCAAAACTGTTAATCACAGACTACAGTACAGACTAAATCGGAAGAACATGTAGTTTTTCATTTATTATCTGAATTTAAATAAGATCGTCATATCAAGGTTTAATTAAAAGAGTACATTGACATACAATAAGCGACAAATGCTGACAGTCACAGTAATTTATTTAACTGTTTTATAGGAGAATCCTTTATTTTTGAAAAATTCTTTTCAGTGTTATAATATAAGAAACAAGTGATGTTTTTATCATAGTATTATTATCCTGTGGTGTGTTGTCAATATAAACCGTTACTTGTAGTTGTACCCGTGTTATATTCCAATACAAGTATACATGTATGTATATTGAATTAAGTTCAGCAAATTAAACAGGGATGGGCGGGGAGAAAGGGGTGGATGCTGAATCTGCATCCCAAAAAGATAAACAAAACACATTTTTACTTAACTTTAAGAATCCAATTCGGATTTGGCTGGATAATTTATGAATCCTAGCTATGATTCATCATGCGCGGATCTAGAAGGGTGTTTGCGGGGGGCCCCCCCCCCCCTGGAAAAATATTCTGGATCCGCGCATGTTCATAATCTAAGTATGGCAAATTTCAACAGCAAAATCAAAACAGATAGATAATAGTTATGACCTATATGTGATGTTATTACATACTTACATGTACAGGTTTACAGATCCTGTTTGGCTGTCACATAGATGTTTGACATGTCTGACCTCACGCCTTTATCGTACTACATGTGTATGTAGCACACGCTCAAGAAAAACCGATCATTAAGCGGTTGTAATTGTGGTATCCGGATTTGAAGGGTTTTTTTATTGGATATTTGTTGTTTGAGCTAAAAAAAAATGACAAAATTTCATTGGAATTTTGAATAGGTTATAGGTGAAGTTTTCAAATTTGTCGTCAAAAATAAATGGTATATATACTTTGTTATCTGACATTTCGTCAGTAAATCGTCTAGCCTTGCATCAGGTAACAACTTTGATCATTTTGCAGAAAAAATACATGTATATTGTTCTTTCCTTGTTGTACGATTCGTTTGCATTTGTTTTAGTTTAATTGACAGAGGGATGTCATTTATATAGATGTGTACTGCAATACTCCATGAAATTCAGGTCAACTTGAGGGTTGCATGGGTTTCCATGGTACATTTTCAGAGCATAGAGAATTATTAGATCGTGTACCCGCATGTCGCGTGTGCATAGAACCGAAGAAGGAGGGGGAGGGGCTGCCACTAAAATTAATGTCCGTAACCATATGCGCTCTCTCTCTCTCTCTCTCTCTCTCTCTCTCTCTCTCTCTCTGTGTAATTCCACAAAGAAACAAAAATATTCTCTGTATAGTTATACAATGTACATTGGCCATTTAAGAAAGCATTATCCATGCAGCCTTTTAAATTCGATAGCTTTTAAAGTCCTCTAGAAATGCTAATATTTCCTTACTGTTAAAAAGTTCATAAAACAGCTGACGACGCACGTATTCGCTTTTTGTGTTTGACCCCGGGACAGCGGCAGTACCGGTGAAACTGCCTGTATCTTCCGCTATTGTTGACGGCTTGACAACGAGATCGACTGAAGCTAGTTCTGTGTTCAGTTGTAAGATGTGCCACGCAGCGCTTAGATTTGATAAGAATTACCTCCATTATGTGACTTGTTCGCTCTAGATACAACGCATCCAAAGGAATGGAGTTGGAAGATGCAATCCACGCACCTGCCCACCCAGTAGACCAGGGCTGGGCATGGGTCATTTTGTCAGGTAGGTTTTTCCTTTGTGCATTTAGTTCATCACTTCCTTTGTACGAGTCCCATAACCAGGGCATCGAATATTCTAGCTGATTTTTGATCGATTAATTTTCTCAATTAACCTATGCAGCTGTAGCGACTTATAGCTTGTTAATGTGCCATGCAATTCTTTTCGTGGGGAATAATCTGGAAAATATTGATTCTTTCAATTCATATATGTGTACCGGTACTATATCCTTGATCAGCTGTTTATTAAAGCATGTTAAAATTGGTAAAGTTTCTTTATTAAGGTCACCCACCCTATCCTTCGCCCTTTAATTCCTTTCTATTCTATTAATGAAAACTATAATCGTGTGTATGTATGTTCCTCAGTCAGGAAGTGATGTATATGTTAGTAAATGGCCTGATTGAGAAAGGTTCGTTAAGTGTGTAGTTATACTGGCGTATACGGAACTTAAATATCCTACACATCCCTTTCATCTAAATATAAACGACTTCATCTAAATATTATATATTACTTTATGTAGGCCAAATACATGTATGTGAAGTTAGATGATTTGTTTGCACCCATTCACTATTTTATCAAGATAAAAAATTCTGGGACTAATGAACGAATAATTGGGGTGGGGGTGGGGGGGGGGGGGGGGGGTGAGAGTGAGGTTCCATACGTGTGCTAAAGTCATTCACCCCAAACCTACATCCTTTCTAAATCTTATACATGTAAAAACATGTGATATAAAAAAGGTTTTTAAACTTCCAGCGCATTATAACCACTACCGCAGTGATGCTTTCATGTTTTACAGTGCGCAAAATCCCTTCCATTATTTACTATAATTATCTTGGTTCGTATATTTTCTTACGTTTTTTCTGACCTTAAGATCTTTTTTCATGGTTATGCTTATAGATTCGTCGCAAGTAATACATGTTCAAGTTACGCAATGGGTCGCTTTACAGATTACGAAACATACAATTATATCAGTAATGCGAGACGGCTGAGTCTTTAAAAAGATAGAAAATAGGTTTTAAGCGCACATATATATTCACCTCCAGCCATATTGCACTTCAAATCTTTGCGCATATGGGCATTTCTGTGCCAAGGAATTTTTTTGTGACAATACATTGAA
>WFKH01011920.1:63694-77670 GCA_016163765.1 Magallana hongkongensis | reverse complement strand
TTAATGATTGTACAGTACATATTCTATGCTTTTGTGTTACTAAATAAATTATACTATTTTTATGTTTAATATTCTGTATATTCCAGCATCCCTCGGCGCCATGCTGATCTATGGAGGAATACACCGCGGGTTCGGGATTCTGTTTGTAGAATTCCGGAAGTCCTTTAATTCCTCCTCCGCCAGTATGTCCTTAGTGGTCAGTGTCCAGATAGCGGTGATGAGTCTCGCTAGTAAGTTTAGGGCTTTAATCTTTAATTCATTTTCTGATAATCTGATTATGAATATAGCATGCATCCTTAATCATCCTGGAGATTACACATAAGCTACTATCAGGTATATCTATTTTAACGTCCCATCGAGAATATTTTAATGGTTAGTCGATAATAGGAATATAATAAAACTGAAGGGACAAATTGTATTAAACCAGACTTACATCTTGAAGAGACTTGAAATGTCCCATTTTGCAGGCATCGATGTTATTTTTAGAACGTTACGATTTTATTTTTAATAAGGATTCATTTTTAAAAATTTGATGGTTTGTATTTCGGCCAGATTTTATTAGTTTTTAGGCATAATTACCTTCAAAATTCCAGATTGATCAAAAAGTATTTTACGATGCTATAAACATGCATGACCAATGTATGACTAGTAATTAAATATTTTGTAGTACTGTACTAGTTACATAAATAACTATAATAATCACGGGCTTTTCTTAAAATGTCAATTCATATGATCAGACCATTTTTCAATCACTACGTATACATGTCCTTAATGAAAATCTTATTTTTTACGCATATGTACTTCGATATTTATATAACCTTGTCCGTTAACGGGCTCAAAATCTGTGTCGAATTGACATGACTCGTTCACAAAACAAGATTGGAGTAAATCTCAAAGACAAACCGTACTCGGGAAATGGCCTTCACCTAAGCCCCCATCACCCTAGAGGCAAGTGATCTTTAAAAGGCACCACATGGCCTCAAAGTGTCCTTTTGGCCCAGAAAAAGGGTACACGAGCATGAACATGCATAATGAGGGCTTTGATAACGAACCCAAGCTAATCATGACCAGAAAAATGCAGACCAGACTAACATAAGATGTTACCGTACACTCATGTATATCTAAGTGTCGTTGGTACTACATTATAAAGTCAATACCTTTATATTATTGATATGGTCCAATCTTAAAAAGCCCTTTTATATACACTGTACATATAAAAATACCGGTATGTTGATTTTTTTTTTTTACTCCGTTTGATAGTTAACAAAAATAGGAAACTGTTTTTTTTTTTTACTCCGTTTGATAGTTAACAAAAATAGGAAACTGTATTAAATTAAACTATACAATTGATACGCAAACTGAAACAGATGGTTTTGATTTAGAATAATGAGAAAAGTTAAGTTTTATTTTCATGCACACTACAAGTAAACAATTTAATGAGCGCGCAGTAAAACAACAACAAGTCAGGAATGTGTAGTAAGTGCCTGCGGAATATTTATCCAGCAATGCATCGATTGCATCAGGACAAAACATCAGAAAAGAATCTCATAACAAAAAATTATGTTGCACATTTCTCAGTTAAATTTGACATTGAATGTCTCTGATGCAGTTTCAACAATCAAACATTTTTCTTTTATAATATTGGGGTTGGGTTTGGAAACATGCAAAACGATATTTTAAAACTGTATTTTTATATGTTTTCCTTATTATCTATTAGTAATTCTCAATGTAATTTTCAAGTAGTCATAACAGAGTTGCTTTTGTTTTAAATTATTCATTTTCATAAATAGACACGTGCACATGCTATGGTTTTTCAAAGAATATTTCACTGCATACAAGCGCCACAACAAATATTTTGCACCACGATATAAAAAAATCTTTAGTTTAAAGTCACGTACCATCTGATGATCCGCCACCATTTAAAGGGTGAAGGTTTCATACAAATAAGTAGCAATATAGTATATGATGTTAATTGTACACCGAAAATCTCTGTAACTTAAAAGAACTTAGTACTCAATTTCTAATTGCTTAATAAAGCAAAGCCAACTGTGACCGACGAATATATTGTCAAATCCGCATGCTACGCGGTTTAAAAATTAGGACCACATCGAGTACTTAGGAATAACGGATTATTTTGTTAGGTTTTAGGACGACGTCATTGGCATATTTCTTGTATCGATATTTAGTACTGAAGTCATGTTTCTTTTTCAGAGTCCGTAAAAAGAGGTCGGTACAAATCTAGAACATTGATTCAACTGAATTGAAGTTCTCTTTGAATGTTGATCTTTCTTGAATTATTCTGTGAATTTTATTCTAGATACTGAATTATACTTTTCGACAAAAGTCTTTAAATAAATACCTTTGTTTTATTATTTGTCGGCTTTTCAACTTGTCAACTATATAGAATCTAGTGTATTTCGGGCCCAAGATTTTAAAGCTTTTTGTCTTTCGGAGTTTCGATATTTTAGGACAGTACCATATACAAGTAAGCGAGTGCCATTACAGTAACGTGTGTTAATTTTTTTCTCTTTGCAGGCTTGTTGTTTCTGACCGCTGGGATGAAGTACTTTAGCAGCCGACAGTGCGTCGTCTTTGGCGGGTTCTTTGTTACTTTATCCCTCATTCTCAGTACTTTTGCCCAGAGCGTACTACATTTGATTTTCACTCACAGCGTACTCATGGGTAATTCCATGTCAATAGCTTTGATCGATTTCATGTCCAATCGAACATTAACGTACTTAGTAAGATATTATTGTTTCTTGCAGGAATTGGACTTGCAGCCGTGCTTGGTCCGTCTCTAATAATCACGGGCCAATACTTTGACCGACGACGAGGGTTCGCCAATGCCATGCACACGGGCGCCGCTAGTTTTGGGGCTCTTGTGTTGTCGCCGGCTATCACATACTGTATAGACCACTTTCTGTTGAAAGGAGCGTTGCTGATCTTAGCAGGCTTAGCTTTTCACATTGTTCCAGCAGGAATGTTGCTGCGTCCCCCGCAACTGTACGAAAAATGGGATCGACGGAAAAGACTAAACGAGACTCCGTATATAGATTCTGCACAGACTGTACTTCTTATAGAAAACTCCGAAAAAGAGCTCTTGAATGGCGCCTCAGTCGCCATTGTACCAAAGGAAGCCCATAATTTGGATGACGTTTGTCCGTCTTCGGACCGCGCTCTGTTATTTGCATCTGCGAAACCAAAAGACGCAATAAGTGTACATAGCTATGACATTCCAAGAATCTCAGACGGGACACACTTTTATTCTAATAGCAATATTTTTGATCAGAGATTGGGCTTGAAGGAAAAGATCTATGGTAGTGCCGATATGGTAATGGTTGTACAGTATGGTAGAGGATCGACACATAGTTTGGTTAACGGCAGAAAATGTAATAGTCTGTTTCTAAATGGAACACATCCGAGTAACTCGTTGACTAACGGATTTGCAGACCACGAGATTCAAAAACCCGCAGCAGAGAATCGTGAAAAAACTGCTATTATACGAAACTTCTTCAATACTTCTATCTTTAAAAACACTTCGTATTTGTTTTTCGCAATTGGGTTCACAATGGGAGTACCGGTGGTAATCACTGTAGTGTACCTCCCGGATGTTGCAAAAGATTGTGGGATACCCAGTGACGACGCCGCTCTTTTGGTGTCCATTTATATGGTAGGGGAGATAATCGGACGCTGTGGGAGCGGATTTTTCTCAGGGAAATGGATTCACCGCCAGGTTGTAATTGCCTGGGGCTTGTTGTTAGCGGGTCTAGCTCAAAATCTTGTCCGATTTTTCCAGTCCTTTTGGTACCTTGCTATTTTTGCCGTCGTGAATGGTGTGTTTGGTGGACCTATACACGGGCTGTATGCTTCCGTGGTGGCGGACGTTCTGGGCATCGACAACCTACGGAGTGGATTATGCGTGTTACAACTGTCTCAGGGAATCATATGGAGTGCCATCTTACCTTTAACAGGTGCGTGCCCTTTCAATCACACACCTTTCCAGAGGTATCTTTACGCCAGACGATACAAGTACATGGAATCAAGTTTTAATGTTTGCTCTATCTTTTTCAGGTTATCTTCGGGACGTTTCTGGAAACTACATGCTGACTTACCACTTCGTGGGGACTTTGACCATATGTGCCTCTCTCGTTTTATTCGTCAGTCATTATAAAGTCAAAGATGTGTCGGAGGCCGTTATAGAAATAGATATTGAGGGAAAAAAAGAGAAGTCTTAAACTGTTCATTGTTTGATTAAAAGGAAGTAGCTACTGGGGTTTTATTGTACAACAAGGAAACTATTTTGTCCAAATAATTGAAAGTAATGCTGTCTATAGAAGAAGTTTTTTAATGTATTTGTGTAGATTTTTGTTTTACAACATAATTATACACTTTTCCAGTTCTTTTTCGTTTCCTATAGCAAATGGTCACGATTTGATTTCGTATTTTATTTTTTTCATTTTTACAATGCATAACTCGGCCATTTTTGATGATTAGCCAAAATTGAATTGAATGTTGGTCCTCAAGTTACAAGCGTGATCGAAGCATTGCAAATATCGGTATTAAAATGGAACAATAAAATTTGAAAAATTTCAGCTCGAAACGCGACCAGGCCCCTCCAATGTTATTTATGCATCGTAAATTTTGTACCAAAACAACGTGTTCAATTACTTTAAATTATGCAACTTCAACACTCGTGTTTTAAATGCTGTACAATTTGTTTAGAGTAACCTTGTTTTTGTATACATGTAATTCTGTCACCACGTTCCATATATATGATATGCTTATTTGTAATGGTTGCTCTGTTTCAATATCACTGACTAGTGCTCTTTGTAAATTGCAAATATTTTATTTCCGTGTCTGTAAATCATATACATGTAGTTCAATTTTAATGTTGTTGTGTTAGTAATTTAGGCTACATGTAACTTTATGTTCACGAAAATTGGGAAGTCTACATGTATTTTTCCATAACATATACTTATATGTCTTGTGTATTCGTCAATTCTAATGTTTATGTAAATTGATTATGATATACTGTGAAAATATGTGAATATACATGTACTCTGAAAAAGTTATACATACAATCTACATGTGATATAATATTCGATGGACTTTTACCATTGTCTAACAATCACAACTTTTCATTTTGATATGAAAGCTCATTTACACGTATATTTTCCTTTCTACTCCTTTATACTTCAGTCACACATTTGAGAATTACGTATACATGTACTTTCTATCTTTTTTCTGATTTGAACAAGATCTCAGGTACATGAATATGTTTTGAAGATCTCTGTATATTTGCATATTTTATGTTTTCATTTTCTAGTTATTGTAAACGTTTTCATTATACACAAATAAAACATGCAGAATCGAACAGTGTACGTGTAAATGATGACCTGACAAGAAGTTTTATTTTCGCATTAAATTGTGCTTTGGTGCAATTTAGAACATGGCACATGACAGAAATATGTAAGTACATGTACAACAATACAGGAGATTATGAATAAATTTCCAACTTTGTCTTAAGTGAGAAAAAGCTTCATATGTTACTTTGAAAAGACCCACAATGTAAGCTAACTGGTCCCAGTAGCCGCCTTACAACCCTCCCATTGTTCACAGAGGATATTTCATAAGAATTCCTATCTAAGGTTTGCTCTGGTCTGGTGATTAAAGATGGTGGAGAAGAAATTCTACAGCCTCAGTTGATGGTGGGAAATGATAAATCTTTTTTATCTGGCCCATTTAACTTTTGATGAACAATTCATTTCCCGTACATGACATTGTATTGTGCAATATCTATTGGCAGAGTTCCGGTTTTAACATCTCATTATGATAAACTAAATATGAATAGTCACATATTCCTCTATATTATTCATTGCTTAATATTTTCAATCAAAATTCATGTGCGGATCTAGAAAAGTGGGTCCGGGGACATCCCGTCCCCCTGAATTTGTTACGTTGATCAATTTACTGAGAAGTAGGCATTGGAACCCCCCCCCCCCATTCCTGGAAAATCCGTTCTTTAAATTATAGTAAGTATTCAAAATTCAGTAAGATTGTAGGGTTTAGAAGAAGTCTCTTTCAATATTAGGTTTTTTTTTTAACTCTCCTCATCACTGACTAGAATTTATGACTTCAAGGAAGGTTTTTTTTTTGTTTTTTATTTATTTATTTATTTAATTAATTATTTTTGAGAAAAGTAGACGGATCGGGGGGGGGGGGGGGGGGGCTTTAAGAAAAAATCCTCGATCCGCGCCAAAAATCAGTCTCCGTAGTTGCAATTTTGTGTAGCCATCTTCTTGATATGGTTTTACTGATTAGATTTTAGAGTCATGTTTGAGTTTCTTGGCTGAGTTGAAGCTATTAAAACCATTCAATTACAAATTGATTGATTAATTTATTAATTTTGCATTTTACAACGAAAAACGAAGCATTAAATAGTTTGTGATAAATATTAAAATAAGCAATCATTCGGTTAAATTCT
The DNA here is from genome assembly GCA_016163765.1 of Magallana hongkongensis. Taxonomy (NCBI): domain Eukaryota; kingdom Metazoa; phylum Mollusca; class Bivalvia; order Ostreida; family Ostreidae; genus Magallana; species Magallana hongkongensis. The sequence goes on along the minus strand of WFKH01011920.1, from coordinate 71,186 downwards.
TTTTGTAAATGCAACCCTGGTTAAGGTGGCTCGCTATACCTTGAAATTGAAATAGTTTCTCAAATCAGCAGATAGCGACTTGATAATGAAAGATGGCATGATGATACATAAGAAGTACGTAAGTCAAATAGGCGAGAAAAATAAGCAATTTTAGAGGAAAATTATTGTGATTTTCTCAAATTTGATTCATAAATATGAACAAAAGAGTCGGATTTGAACTCGAGATCTGCGGTTCACAAGCGCGGTACTTTAAAGTCTGAGCTATGGTGATATTCAACCAAATTGATTGATGAAACAATTTAACAAAACATCATAATCACATTGTGTCATAAAATGCATAAGCCTTGATGAAGTGAGCTACCTTAATTTATAATTTCTTTTTCTATGGTATCTTGACTGTTCATACCTGGGTGTTTTCCTGTGGTGCAGATTATTGCCTTTGGATCCGAAGTTTGTATTTTTTTAAAATTTATTTCTTTTTTGCGACTTTTGGTGAAAACGCGAATTTAGTTAAATATTACAACCCGCACAAAATCCAGTCATACGAAGAATCATTTAGATCGGGCGCGTTGTTACATTATCCTTCAAAACATCCGGTTTCCTCCCAGTTTTCTGTAAAACCAGAAAATGGAGAAAAATGGGGAAAAGGTTACAAACCCAGCAGCAAAAGGAAGAGAAACTGTAATTTATATTTTAGAAACGTGATTGTTACATTGAATTCTGCATTGTATGCTTCTTATTTGCAAATTTTTTTATAGCGCGAATTTCCTCTAAATATTTCTACTTGTGCTTCTTACAAGCAGAATTCTCTCACTTAATCTGAGTCATTTCTCTTTATGATAATAATAGATTTAAATACTTTGTACTTAAAGTTCTAAAAATATGGGGGCAGTCGATTCATGACTACCCAGTTACTTTTTGAATGATCGAAGTATAAAAGAGGTGAATTCAGTTCTGGTAAACAAGATAATTGATTGGTAATATCCGTAATTCAGCACAATGGGAAAAAATCATACTTATCCACTACTTATTGCATACAAGGTGGTGGACAGTTAGATAAACACAGTAAATATTTTTTTTGAAAGTGTTCAAAAGCTGAAAGTTAAAACTAATTTTAATTTGAGTTGCTTTTGAATAGGTCATGGTGCAAGTGAAGTCGTACCCAAACTAACTCGTATCCAAACAGACTCGTAATCAAATGGTCCGCTCGTACCCAAACATTTGATTATGACTTCACTAGTCACTTCACTAGTTGTATTACAACTCATATTTGCACCATGGCCTATACAAAACATCTTGAATAGTTATACAACTTGTAACAAACTTGCGATTTTTTGTTTACTTCTTATAATAATTTTTTTTGGTGAAAACCTGTATATAAATAGCTTAATCAAGCTATTCTAAATAGTTTGATTAAGCTATATAGCTAAATCAAGAGATTGTACTAGACCTGCTGTACAGTTAGCCTGCTAAACTTCAAAGGAATTGAAAATGGCATGCAGAAAATTTGCAGTTTATAAATTTATTAATTTGCTATAATATTAGCTTTTGGCAAGACCCTTAAAATAATGAAAGTTGTTTCCGACAAAAATTGTAAAACATGCTTTAGATAAATAATATTTAAATATAAAAATAAAGTTGCATTTTGTATTTTAAGAAAGATCTGCATTTACAATAGAAACATTGATCATGAAAGGAAACCATTATCAGTGTTTTGAAAGATAAACTGTAAATTATTTTGTGAATTCAATAATTATTTGTGTACAACTATACAAGAAATTTCAAAGAAAACAAGACAACAAAGATAAAATGTGTAAATATCATGCATTTTGCAGGAATGTTTTTTATTACATTTTTTGTAAAGAGAAATGATTCCCTTAGAGTGAGATGCTCCCTGTATAAAGAAATTATGTCCAACCTATTTAGTTGTCATTTGCACACTAAAGCTTATGTTTTTTATTCCTTACAGGTATTAAACTCAATTTATGCATTAACTTAACTTGTTATCTTTCACTGCAGTCCGAGTTTCTGATGGCAATCGTCAGAACTCTGTCCACAAGGTAAGACTAAATTGTGGTAATTAAACATTTAAAAGAAATATTATGATTTCTGAGATCCTTTATTGCTAAGTTATCTTGTTTAACATGTTTGTAGCTTGATTTTGAGTTTTATCTTTTTAGTGCTGACTTCCAACAAAGAGAAAAGGAAAAAGCAAGGATAGAGAAGACATTTACAGAAAGTGACAAAAAGCTTGTGGAACTTGTTTCAGGTATGTGTTGCTAGTTTGCTAAAAAGAAAAATCTTATATCAAGTTATTAAAGCTGTTTGATTTGATTTTTGATTTACTCTGTACATGTAATTTTGATTTGAAGTTTCATCAGGATACTCCAATATTAATGTCTAACTGCAGTTATTACAGCTTTTTTTTTTTTTCTTAAAGAAAACTACCAGGACCTTACCCAGATTACTCAAGACTTCAGCACCATCAGTAAATCAGTCAATGGTAAGTGTTACATTTTGTTTTGTTTAATTCTACCTGGGTAATTGTAATTACATGTAACTGTGGTTTCATCAATATTTGTCGAATACCAATTTTGTTGGATTTCATTGTCATGCCATTCATCGAAGTATGAAAACTGATATGAAATTTTATTGATCATATGACTATTGTCCACAAATTTACGTATCCATAAAACTGAATTTAACTACGTCAATGAAAATTGATGCCATCGAATATCAATGAAACCACACTATCATAAAGAACGTAATTGCTATAGTCCCATGTACAGGGGAATTTCTTGAAATAAAGCTATGTTTAGATTTGGTGTATTTTACAGAGGCTAGAGAGAAGATAAAGAAGATCAAGGACGACCTCAGCAGCTGTAAGACTCTGTTACATTGTAAGAGGGATGAACTGCGACGACTTTGGATAGAGGGAGTGGAACAGAAAACAATGGTTGCTATGTTAGATCAGATGTAAGCAAAACATCCTAAAACACCACTTACAGTTTTGCAAGAGTTGTAATTATGCAAATTTGCAATACGAATATAAAATTTTTTCGAGGGAATTTTTTTTTACTCCATACCTGTGCAAGAAATCTTGTTTTTATATGCAGAGAACAAATCAAAGAGGTTCCCACAAAATTAGATAACCTTCTTCTGAAAAAGCACTATTTACATGGAACAGAATTAGTGGTCAATGCTGGTAAGTGAATGTTGTACATGTATTCTGAGACTGAAGTAACTGTAGAAAGAGGTTATTTTTTCAATATTTTCCCTCAGTATACTAATGAATTTCCTTAAAACTGATTCATTTGTTTTTGCTAGTTAATTCAAGATTGATACATATTTGAAGCATTTCACCAATAATATCTAATGATGTAAAAGGAAGAGATAAGAGTACATAGAATTATGTGTACAAACTCATAAAATGTTTGATTTATTATTGTTGTGCAGTTGCAAAATTGGAGAATCAACTGGTTGGTGTGGAAGCTCTAAGAGATTTGAAAGCAGAACTTATTACTAGAAAAGAGGTATAATAAAATGTACATGTGCATTTGTGCTATAGATGTATATCTGTAAACAAACTTTGTTAGGTTTGCATTGTTGTTCTGGTGTTTTATTGAATCAAGTTTTTGAAACTTGAAAATATCTGATCTTGTAGCAATTACATGAGGTACTGATTGAAGAACTCAATAGACAGATCTACATAAAGTCTCAAACACCTAACTTCTCATCCCTCCCAGGGAAAAAAGGGGGCAATGTAGGGAAACAGGATACCTTGAAAAGAAGTGAGTTATTTGTATTCTTTAAATTGAACGATGGAAAATAAGAAAACTTGCTTAATCCATACATGTATATTACTGTAAGTTCTGTAGATTCCTTGTTTTACACGAGTTTTTAATTCTGCGAATCCGCTGTTTTTTATCAAATCACAAGATGAAATAGTGAGGGCCAACTTTTTGTTATACATGTAATTATGTAGTTAACAACTGCCAGAAAAATAAAAGATTTTAAAAACCACGAGAGATGTTTCTTTGATTACGGGGATATTAATTATTTGCATTTAATTAGGAATGCACAGTATTTTGTATTACCATGGTATTTTGTAGAAGAAAGGAACGGTGTGCCACCTCCAGAGAAGATAGAGTTTGGCAAGGAGGTCAAAGAAGATTTGAACTCTAACCCCGAAGATGATCCCACACACTTCATCGCCATTTTAGTAGAGTCCCTCTATATGCTGAGAAAAATTCCTGAAGCAGCCGAGGTAGGAATTGATTTGTAAATATCACTCAGTTTTCTCTTGTTCCTGATCATGCATATTTTTCTATGGAAATTTACTTTTTAGGGATTAAAAGTCAGAATTCAACCAGAACTCTCAGCTATTGTGGCCAGAACCTCCCAGCTTTTGTTGGAAAGGTAACTGTGACATTGTCATTCCATTAACTCTGTAAGACCTCAGAATTGACTGTATATTACTGTTAAAGAAAGGATTGTAAACTGAGTGTTATGCATGTATGCATCTGATAAATTTCAATGAGTTTTGCAGGCAACCTTAGCTCTCCAATTTTTATCACACAGATACACAAAGAAATGCACTTTTGGATCATTGTGGATCAATTTTCACTTATATACATGTACCTGCCTACTCAGCAACATTGTTGGTTGCAACTGCAAAATCACACAATTTTACCCTCCATCACTGATTAGCTGGGGATCAAAATTATCTTCTGCTAAGTCTTTCCACCAGCTAACTGACCTGTTGAACTGGCCGTTTGCAATTTAAAAAAAAAGGGCATGTTCAGTACTTGGTTTACAATAATAATGAGCCTGGTCTTTTTGCAGTACCTCCAATCAAGTGGACGCCTCCAACCAGTCCCAGTGTCTGCTTGACCTGTTGGAGAATATCTTCCATCAGTTCCGCTTTGTTGCCCACATGCACAAGATGGTTCTGAGAAATCTAGACAGGATCATTGTAAGTCTAAATGCTTAGTAAAAGTTTTTTGTTATTTGATTTAATCTTTGAGATTGACCTTTTCATCAGAGTACATATATTATTTTCGTAGTAGAGATTAACATTGATTTTGGTGTAGATGTGGTATATATTTATGTTCATGATTCAAAAGATTTTAGTTTTTCATGTTTTAATTTCCATGCTTGTTCAAAGTTTAATGTACTGTAGACTTCATGCATATTCTTTTCTATTGATAAGAATTTGCTCTTTCTTTAAAGGTTTTGTTGTATGAAAAAATATGTTAGCATATACATGTACATGTATGCATGTACATGTTCGTAGAAAGAAAAGTGACTATCAAATTTTCTCAGGATAATTTTCATTAAGGTGGCTCACTACACCTTGAAAAAGTTTCTCAAACCAGCAGAAAATTACTTTATTATGATAGATACAGTAGCATGATGCATAAGAAGTATATAAGTCAAATAGGCAAAAATTATGCAAAAAATTAACAAATCCCCAAGCGGATTCGAACTCAAGATCTGCGGTTCACAAACTCCATACTTTAACCAAGGAGCTATGATGATATTAAACCAAATCAAATGTTTCAAACAATTATAAAAAACATTAAATTGCCATCTTGTGACATAGTAGAGAGGTTGAGATTTAAAACGTGTACGGGTACGCGTATGTGTGTTATAACTACACGTACTCATACACGTTTTTGTAATTTAACATAACTTGTAGGATATAAACGTGTACGTAAATCGACGCTGTTTTGTGATATAAATTTATTTAATTAATTCCAAATAAATGGCGAATTTCTTATCAATTTGCATGCAAATGAAGTTTAAAAATCTATATAATATATCACAAGAATATATTCACTCATCTGTTAGTTTATTTTTGTTGTAAAAACTACAAGTTTGTACTTACGTGTAGACGACACTCTACAAGTTTAGAGAACGTGTAGAAACCCTGTCGTCACAAAAACTGATGGCATAATACGCGAAGAATTCAGGTGATTCCCCCAGTACACGTACACGTACCCGTACACGTTTGAAATCTCAACCTCTCTAGTGTCTTAAAAAGTATAAGTCTTGATGTAGTGAGTTACCTTAAATATAACTAAGATGTCTGTTGTATCTTGAATCTGAATGTTCTGGATTAACTAGTACATGTATGGTATATTTTGCTTTGACTGAAATTTTCAGGTGTCTGGTGTTTTCACTGTAAGAAGCCCTTTCTTCAGTTAGTTTAGTTTTTAGTGCCATGTGACTTTTTGTCCGTGTTGCTTGGCAGTTCACCACAAGTTTCACAGTTCTGTTTGCATCTTTCCTTAAATTCAGTTTGTTATAAATCAACTACAATATTTTTCACAAAAAACTGTGTTTCTATTTTACACAAGACGGCAGGAGGCCAAAAGGAGGTAACTTGAGTACCAAGTTGTTTTTTGAATGCCCTGAATTCTCCCCATTATTTCTTTTTACCTTGAAGATACTCTTCATTTGAATGTCTTTTTCTTTACTTATATTTTTGCATTGGAAATGCAACTGTTTGATTTCTCTTTTTATCATCGCTTGATATCTACACAGTGGATGAAATACCACACAATTTCTTTACATAAGTATTTATTACTATACAGCATGGCAAGAACTTTGACTAAAGAACAAATTATGTGGCTATACTACCTACTATGTTCTATTTTTATAAAGATAATAATATAGACTTTTTTTAAGGTTGTCCAACCCTCAGTCCACTGAATTCAAAGTGTTTTAATTTTCCTAGAGATGTTTTATATTTTTTCCTACTTTAATTTAGATAAAAATCAAAAGAATCTTTATCATGGTATCCAGGTGTTTTAAAAATTTATTTCTTTATTGACCAGTTGATGAATACATTATGTAAAAATATAGATAATTTGGAAATTTTTTGGTTAAATCTTAGTGGACTGAAGCATAAAACCCACAAACTTTATCAAGAAGAAAATGGGATCTCTGTTTTATATTCTTTGATGATTACCATTTTGTAATGGAAACACCATAATTAGACTAGTAAGACTACTGGTTCTAAAGAAAATGAATTTTATGATATACATGCATGTAAAATAATAGTTACAAGAATAAAGAGTTACATGTATCAAACATTGTTTAGGGATGGACAACCTTAAACTTGAATGATTACCAATATTCATATTTCAACCTTTTGATAGAGCAACTGAAAACAAAAAAATGTTTTTTTGTTTGGAGGGTATGAGAAATGTATAACATGTAATAAATAAATTTGCATAATTCAACTCATATATGCGTTTCCTCATATTTAATGTTAACATGCTTTAGTTATGAAAATCAGTTTAGCGGATTAATTGATTTTGCCTCCTTACATTAGAGTGATGGGAAGCATGTCTAGTGTATCAGTTTATTGCAGTTGCCTGTATCAAAAGTGTTCATGTTTGCTAGGAATAAAGTTTGGTTCCTTTATATGTGTATGTAAAGTGGGTCTTGCTTAGGCTGATTGTGGTTTTGGTTAAATTACTGT
>WFKH01011920.1:45190-58694 GCA_016163765.1 Magallana hongkongensis | reverse complement strand
TTTGTTTACACACTGTTGATTTTTTGTTTTAATTAATGAAATAATCAATTATCTGCCAGATTTTTATTTTATTACAATGGGTGACAGATATGCAATAAACTTTTAATGCTAGTGACAACTTTCATTTTTGAATTTATTATATAACATAATATTTAAACTTTTTATCTATAAGTATGACTGCAGTTATACAATGTACATTGTATGCTATGCAAATATAAAATATTTCTCCATTTTTTTTCTTTGGATTCTGCTATAAAATAAAATTTTAAGTGTATTTCTTTAGCTTTCATATTATTTTCTAAATTATGGCATGACAAATGGAATGAATTTATTATTTTAATTTAATGCATTAAAGAACTTTTTTCCAGTCATTGTTCGATCTCAATTTTATTGAATTCGGATTTTGTAACAAGAGTTATCAGTAACTGAACTCCCAAGACAAGTATTCAATGTTAAAAAGTCTGGTTTTACCCATATCAATTAAGTGAAATGTACATTTATTTTATAACTGTACTTGCTCTGCAAAAATAATCTGCAAAAATAATGCATGATTTCAATTAAGCTTTTTTCAGCAAGATAATTGATCTTCCCTTTAATTTTCTCCATTCTCGCATTGTAACATAATTTCGCTGATCAGAGTTCTCTTTCTTGTTTTTATCCTCTCCAGTGGATGAGGAGGATGAGAGTAAGTGGGCATGTCATGTGACTGTCATGTGACCCTGTATCTGCAGACCTGCACTCTAGATTTTTTCATTTCTTTTAGTATTAATTCACTCTTAAAGGGATATGTTCATGGTTTTGGTCAAAAAATATTTTTCCGATTTTAATGTTTACAATGCTTCAGTAAGGCATTTTTAATAGGCATTTAAAATTTAAGTGTCATTCGTTGAGTTATAAGCGAGTTATTTGAAAGCTTTTGTTTACATTTTGAATGTTGAAGTGAAAATTCCAGTTTTAGACCTAAAATGAACGTTTTAAACGTAAGGAACTGTTTATTTATGCTTGATAGACAAATCAGCTTGAAAATTTTTTTTTACTGGTGTATTGAATCTATGTTAACAAAATCAGGGCATGAACCTTGTTTACATGACAAAGAATTGTGAGCCCTGTATCTTGCTTATAACTCTACGACTCACTCTCAAACATTTGATCATTAGAATGCATTCCTAAAGCATTGTAAATAATAAAAACAGAAAAATAGAATTTGACCAAAATCGTGACCATGCCCCTTTAAAGGTTCTGTATTAGTTTAACAATTTTTATGGAATATGCTTTGCAACCATTTTACATGTAAAATTATACTACATATGTAAAACTATGGGTAAAATATGTGTACTCAATTCAAGGTATTTATCGTGTACAAAGTAGATACATTTACTCGGTGCAATATTGATGCAAGTACATGAAATAACTTGCATGTGATATTTTATTTTTTATTTAATATATACATGTATTTAGGAATGACATGTCTACTGGTACATAATAAATGTATTATGAATATAACTTACGTTCCATACATACTGTCTTACACATGAATTACTGGCTTGATATAAGTAGGACTTACATGTAACACGGCACTATATATTTTAAGATTATTTACACATTTTTAACATTTTAAAAATCTCACGGTAAAATATACAGTGACCACAGAGCTTGAAGTATGACTAAAATTTTGGCAGTACATATCATATGTATTTTGATTATTAAAAGAAATACTTTTTTTTTTTTTATATATTTGTCTTTTATTTTGTACATGTATATAATATGATCTCTACAAAGCTAAGTACAATTTCATATACCGGTACTTCATTGAATTCTTCAGAACTAAAGAAAAGTAGGGTGCATGGCAATTTGAACCATTTGATGATTAATTTGTTTACAACAATTCACATCCAATCTTGACATGCACATTGTATGATATTTTATTTCAACAAATTAAGCTGATTGATCAAATTATAGAAGTATTGCAGTTAAACAACTCCTAGGGATAGTTACAACCTTCCCTCTTTCATTCCAAAATATTGATGCAATATAATGAAAGTCGTACAGATTTGTGTTTCAGATTTGTTCGTTTTTTTATTTTGTTTTTCAAGTTTAAGTGTACATTCTGTTCGTTTGTAAATGTTGTTTTTTGATATGAATGTGAACTTGTTAACCCTGTTTTAGTTGTGTTTGGTTACTTACTTATATGTTGACATGACTTGTCTGTCGAGTTCTGTTCATAAGTCTGATGTCATTTTTCTTAACCAAAGTACAGTACATGTATATGTGCACCTGTAATTTGACTCATCCTGTTGATTTCATACCTTTTAAAGTGAACTTGTGCCTTATTTGATACTTAAATCTGCATATTTCTAGGCTTTGATGCTTTGCGTCATGTAGTGGATCATAAAACTCAAAAGGAACTTGGCGTAAACAGACCTTTATTGACGGTATGTATAGATGTTTTTGTTTTACACTCGTTGATTTGTAGGAAATTCCATAATAATAGCCAGAAACCATGTAAAGAGTTGGACAAAAAAAGCATTCCATAATAAATTATGGAAGACTCTTGTGTTCGTGTGTTTTAACTTTGTTATTATGTGTTACAGCGAATTACAGAATACCGGTAGAGTTTTCACTAGCTTGTCAGATTGCTTAATAGGGTATTGAATTTGGTCAGCAAGGTATCACATTAGGTTTAAATCTAGGTCCTGTGGTTACTCAAGTGTAGATTGTTTTTTACATTCAACCCATTCATATTGCAGAAAGAAAGTCTCTAGAACACTCTCTCCTATTGTTATTTATTCTATTCGTAGACTTTTAAAAAGAATGTTCACCTGGACAGCACTGGATTCTAGAGCATTAATTCTGCTTGGAGTTACTTCGAACTTTTTTTCAAAAATCTAATTCAAAAGACATTTCTGAAGAAACAAACAAAAGAGAAAAGTATAATTTTAAAAAGATGGTAATTTTTTCCTGCAAAAATCATTAATTACATTTTGGTTCCTTGATTCCTGGTGCAGCATACATCACTAATAGTAATTTTGGGCTGTGACTGCTTAATTAGTTCAAACTTCTACAGCAATAATGTATGATAACATGGAGGAAATATTCCCAACAAAAAAAGCTCATAATGTGCAAGTATTTACAAGATATAACTCACTTTTTGCTGTCATACCTGAGTAATCACATGACCTAGATTTAAACCTAATGTGATACCTTGCTGACTAAATTCAATACTCTACCGGTATTCTGTAATTCGCTGTAACTATTTTTTGGCAGCCTATAAGACATTAAGCTTTTATTTTCTAACTGTACAGTAGTATTTCAACAAAAGTGTTTGTTATATGCAAGAGACACTACATGTTGTATTAATATTTCTAAAAATATTATGGTTTTGATATATCTCTATTAGTCACATAAGAAGCCTAAAATAAAATTACTATTGATATTTTCCTAAGGGTGTTATCAGTATCATAAGCTTTATATTTATTTTATTTTGTTAACAGAGTACAGTGACTGTTGATAAGAATTTGCAAGAACTGAGGGAGCTGATGCAGGATTTACCTGACTACGCGGACCAGTTCCTCAACATGATCTGTAACACACTGAAGGAGTACAGAGACACTTGTCATTCTGCCTACAGGGGTCAGTATAAACAAGCTCACTGGGCACCTGTAACATACTAGTAAAGAAATTGTCAATGAGGGCATCTGAATATTCATTTGGAATGGTTTTATTCAAACAAACATAGAAGGAGATGTCAATAAGAGGATTTTTACATTCAATTTGAATCAATATACCCAATAAAAAAAAAATTCCGTTAAGGGGAGATAATAACTGTTAATGTAAGGAATAGTTGTGCTTCTTGAATTTTTGTAAACTGGCATGCTGAACTTGTATATGTCATTTATGCTAATACAAGTTATATTCCAGATACATGTATATGGCTCATGTTGATTCTTTTAATTTGTAGAAATTGTCCAGTATGATTCTGATGAAAGAAGAGTGATAAGTGCCATGTGGGCCAAAGATGAAGACATCAGTCGCTTTCTCAGGTAGATGTATATTGGGTTGTTTTTTTTTAAAGAAAAGTAAAGGCACAACTATCATAATTTTTTCTTCTTTCTCTGAATGGCCTTCGAAACATATTTGGCTCAGTCTTTTTTTATTTTCATTTCTTATTTCTTTTTCTACTTATAAACTTTCAGATTATGCAAGTGAACAAGATTTCCTATCATGTTACATCTGAGTTGCATTTAAGATTGCTAATTTTGTCATTTTCATTGAAATTAAGTTTCAGTTATGAAGTCAGGTAGAATTTTTTGTTTTGTGCACATAACAATCAAGGCTTTTGAAATTTGCAATACAAAAATGTCTATACCTTCACATTCGTATTTTACCATGCTCTTACCAGTACATTCAATATCTGCACAACAGCAGACCTTTGCATATGTATATTTGAGAATTGTTATTTGATTGCATTACAAGTTTTATACACACATCCTGTTCCATTTAATATTTCCTGTACACATTTTGCAATAAGCAGGGAAAAAACAATCTACCAGCAATAATTACATTACTTAAGGAATAAGGAATCATTTTTTGATTATTATGAGGTGATTATTTTGAATTTATTGGACTGTACATTACAAAATCAATTCATAGTTTTATCACAGACAAAGACCCTGAAAAATGTAAATATTATACAGTAAAACACAGTTGAAGGGATCACACAGATGAGCAATTATTATAACTGTAATTTGTTATGTCCGTTCAGTCTATAATACAATTGTAAGATTATGAGAATAGAGGGGAATGAAACTAACTTCACTGTAAGCGTGGAGATTTTATAAGCATATTTGCTGTTTACTGTATACTTTTGATATCAGTTCATCTATTGTACATGTGTATACCATAAAATAATTAACACATATACAGTATCTTTTGAGGTTATACATGTATATCACATACCGGTACATATACGTGTACATATGGTTGTTTTGGTATCTTACTAAGAAAGTACATGTACATGTATATCTTATACATGTACCTTTAATTATGTTGCTTTGGTGTCTATACCAGATCCCTGCCCAGCTGGCGGTCCCTCCAGTCATCCCGAGGTCAGGAACTGGCCAGTGAGGATGTGTGTTCCGAGGAGGAAATCAAGGCCCTCAACTCCAAGGAGGCCCAGATACTGATCAGTAATCTCACCTCATCCGACGGCCTGATCCAACAGGAAATCATCACCGACGTCACTCAAATGAGGACCATCGCCAATGTTCATGAAAGCTTGGTGGGTTCTTAAGTTTATTGCATTAAATCAGTGGTCTTAAGGATGCTGAGTGGTCAACCATAGGTCTATGTAATTATTTTTAGGCCCACTCTGTGGGCAGTCTATCCATCTTTCCATCAGTCCATTCAATATTACTTGTGCCTAGCATGTATTCTTTCTCCTTGGCTCAATCTGACTCATACTTCACACACAGATTGCTTGTGGGTTCAGGGTATGCAGTGACCTAAAACAGTTTATAGATCAAAAGTCAAGGTTGTATATAGCACATCTCTTTGAAATCCAGTTGTTGTCCATAATTTCTTTCCCCATGGCACAATCTTACCCAGACTTTGCCAAAAGACTCTCTATAGGTTAGGGATATGCAGTGATCTTGAATAAAGTTTCTATGTCAAGGTCATAACAGATCTCTTTGAAAAATCTTTGTCCAGACAATATTTTTCTTTGGCCCAGTATTGCTCAGAATTAATGTCAAGACTGGCTGTAGGTAAGTGGTGTGCAGTGACCTTGAATCAAGTTTTTTGCTTACCGAGACGAAGTCGACAGGAGCTTAATATGCTTGGCTTCAGTATCCAGACCTGGTTTAAGTTTATGGAGCAGGTCCTGTATATAAGTTATTATTTGTCTTATCTTCACCAAACTTGCATGGATGTCAGAGTGCTGTAATCTCTGATTACCTATAATTTTTTATTGTGTACAGGAATGGTTCTCCAATAGGATGAAAGACTTCTCTAACTGTTTGTCAGCGAGATCTACCGCCACTGCAGCTGAAACAGCAGCATCTGTAAGTGTAGCAAGAGAATAAAACAGAAGTAGATTTTAGCTTCACATGTCTTAAGTAATCAGAAACTATTACAGGTAAAACTGCATTGTATTGGTCTTTGCTTAGAATCTGAACATTTGCTAAAGTATCTGACTTGAAATTTAAGTACATTTGCTATCCAGTTATTATAATAGAGATTTACTCTTCTCTAAGTATGTTTATATCATACATTCCTTTGTGTATTAATATACTTTTATTTCTTAGAGAATATTTTTATTGATATTTATTTGGATACAGTACAGACTACAGTACACGTATTAAGAGCATCGGATATCTAAATATTTTATAAACAAGTTAACAGTATGAAAATTGTTTTTATTTCAATGTTAACATTTTATATACCCATTATATGAAAGGATTTTCTTATGTTATAACGTTCTGAAAGTTATTTATAAGTTCATGCATTAATTTTGACAGGAATATCCACCTGTATCTGAAAAGACATTAGGGTATGTATACTCAATATTTGATTTTTTACATCACTGTTTACATAATGATACTCTTGTCATATTTAGATCCAGCTACTTGCAAATGTATTTCATGTACTTGTATCAGCATTTCCTAATTTATGAAAGTTTAGCATGTATCATTTATTCTTGATTTGAAGATTGTTCCATTAAATTGTACATATTTACTAAATATTATTTATGATTTTAGCTCTTTAAAGAATCTAGTGAAGGATTTCCAGGACTTGGCAGAAATCTGTCTACTACTTCTACATCTGGAGGTCAGAGTTCACTGTTTCTACTTCCTGCTTCCAGTTGCCAAGCAGGTTAGTGAAAGCCAATGGTATTATGTGTTACCAAAGGACTTTGTAAATATCCAGTGAATGAATGTATTAAAAAAAGTTAATGTATTCCAGTATTGTAATAGTTTAGTCCAACTGTAAGCTAGTTTTGTATTATTTCAATATTATTCTACTTATACTGTATTGTATTACTTGTACATGTATTTAATCGAACTGAATCACCGGTACAAGTATTTTATTATTTCAGTCCAACTATATGCCAGTTATGTATAATTTCAGTCAAACTATGCTGGACCAATAGATGATCTTGATCCAGATTCCAATGTGCTGAAACTGAACAAAGATTTGACCAGCATGGAAGAGGTGTTGCAACAGAGCCTACAACCTAAGAAATTTAAGTAAGGACATGTACATGTTTTCAATACATGATAATTATAATAAATTATATTTTCAAAATAACTTGTGACAATTTGCCTTTATCTTGTATTTCAGATACATATTTGAAAGTCTTGGATTTTTAGTGGCATCCATTTTGATGAACAGTATTCAGTACATGAAGAAAATAAATGAAAATGGCATCAAAAAGATGTGAGTTCGTTCATCTACATAATCCTGTTTTGTTTAAAATGTTTGTCTTACAAGCTAGGCACTTTGGTGATGTATTCCTTCCTTTTGATGGACTCTATACATATACTGACCTGCCAATCATTACAATTTTTCATCATAAATTAAGCTTTGCTTTCTATATTCAAATAACTAGTTTAGGTAAAATGTGCATTTTATCTGTAGATTTAAACAATATACATGTATGTATGTATGTTCTTGAAAAAGATATAGATTATCGTTTATGTCTGTTGATAGAAATCCTAAGCAGTATCAGCCTGTGACCCCAAAAATTCTAACTTCTTACTCTTTTGTATTGAAAGGAATTGGGAAGTCTGAATGTGATATTCAATATCCTGAAAACAAATCTGTTTTGATTTATCATACAGTACATGCACATTTGTATTGTTTGTTGAATACACTATATTTGTGTAATTTTGTGTTATCTGTACAGGTGTAGGAATCTCTTTGCCATACAGCAGAACCTGACCAACATAACCATGTCAAGGGAGTCAGACCTAGATCATGCCAGACAGTACTACGAGCTCTTGTACATCAACCCAGATGTAAGTAAAAGGAACAATATCCTGCATAGTTTCTAAATACTAGATATATATTATATTTTTAGCTCACCTGAGCTGAAAGCTCATGTGAGCTTTTCTTATCAAAGTTTGTCTGTTGTCTGTCGTTGTTGTTGTCGTTGTCGTCGTAGACTTTTTACATTTTCGACTTCTTCTCCAGAACCACTGAACCGATTTCAAACAAACTTGGCACAAAGTATTCTTAGGTAAAGAAGATTTAAGTTTATTAAAATAAAGGGCCATACCTTCTTTCAAAGGGAGATAATTAAGAATTATTGAAAATTTGTCCATATTTTTCAAAAATCTTCTTCTCATAAACCAATCGGCCAGAAAAAGTGAATCTTATGTGGAAACATCCTCAGGTAGTGTAGATTCAAGTTTGTTCAAATCATGATCCCCTGGGGGCAGGGTGGAGCCACAATGGGGGTCAAATTTTTACATAGAAGATAAAGAGAATTTTTTTTTTTTTAAATCGTCTAAAAAACTAATCAGCCAGAAAAGTTGAAACTAGTGTGGAAGCATCCTCAGGTAGTGTAGATTCAAGTTTGTTCAAAATCATGATCTTTGGGGTTAAATTGGGGCCTCATTGGAGGGTCAAATTTTTACAAAGGAAAATTTTTTAAATTATTCTAAAAAACTCTTATGTTATAATTTGTGGTATATTACATGTACTTATATGCAAGCATTTTGACATACTGTTAAAGACCGGGTCTGGGGTATAAATAGCAGCCAATGAGGAAAACGGAGGAAATTTCAATTTTCTTGCCACCTTCCACTTCAAAGAAGAAATTTCTGAATTTACACTTTAATCAGCAAAAACTACAAATTAAATTTTGTCATGCAACTAAAGTAAACTGAAAGGCATCTCTAGATAGTAAAATAATTATTATTGATGCATTACTACTTTAGAAATTCTTATTTAAAATTTTGAAGTGATCCAGAAATTCAATTTCCTCAGATTTGATTGACAGATGAGAAATCGGCTTTTTGCTTACATTCCTACCGGAAATGGCTATTGCTATAGACGCACAGTAAATGGCGGGACAGCTTGTCTTACCTCAAAACTAAATAACACCAAATAATCCTTCTTAATTGATTTATTACTCTATCATCACTGGTAATCATAAACAAAAAGAAAGAACACACACTTGTGTAATGATGGAGAGTCAGTCCTGCAGCTTCACACTGATAGTATCAAGTTCCCTTATCTGTTTAGCATGGGGCCTCCCAGGTTACAGGTTCTAGCAGTATTAAATTATAAACATAGGTCATCACATTAATTGAGAAACCTGTGCACTGATGCCACTGATCATGCTGATCTCAGATTCTAGTGAAAAATCCAACTTTCCCACAGATGTGTTTTGGGCTCTGTGAAACCATATTGTCAAAATTTTACCCATTCAATGAAGTGGTGTTATTTCTTTCCAAAATTTGATTTCCACCATATCGGACAGCTTCTGATGGGTCTGCATAAACAATGGGGATATTCCTAAATTATTGCTGTTCTGACAGAATGATGTAGAATTAACGTTCAACAAACTCCCCTGTAAATCATCAGTCTTCATCTGTCTCACCAGCATTTTGCACTATCTTAGATCACTAGTCGATTATTCTTCTAAATCCCAATTTATGAGTTGAAAAACTTTACTATTTCTCTTCGTTCCAATTCACCCTGCTTGATCTTTTCTGTCATAATTTGGATAACAATGTTTTAGAGGGAATTTTACTAGGGCAGAGGTAAACCAAAAGGAAAGTTGAGCTTGTAATGTACTACAGTGAACTACAGTTTGTAACCTTAACATCTGATTTAAAGGGGCATGGTCACGATTTTGATCAAATTCTATTTTTCTGCTTTTATTATTTACAATGCTTTAGGCATGCATTTCTAATGATCAATTGAAATTTGAGAGTAAATCGTAGAGTTATAAGCAAGATACAGGGCTCACAATTCTTTGTGATTGTAAACAAGGCTCGTGCCCTGTTTTTGTTTACATAGGTTCAAAATACCAGTAAAAAATATTTTTCAAGCTGATTTGTCTATCTTCTTATTCATTTTAAGCATAAATAAACAGTTCCTAACGTTTAACACATTCATTTTAGGTCTAAAACTGGAATTTTCACTTCAACATTCAAAATGTAAACAAAAGCTTTGTTTACATAGCAAAGAATTGTAAGCTCTGTAACTCGCTTATAACTCAACGAATGACACTCAAATTTTGTTTGACTATTAAAAATGCCTTACTGAATGGTTGCCTATTATAAATGTCTTACTGGCCAATTGTAAACATAAAAATTGGAAAAATAATTTTTGACCAAAATCGTGACCATGCCCCTTTAATAAATTGTATATGAATTTTTTTTCAATATTTCTGATAATCAAAGATTAGGCCCATATGCAAAATCATCAGGTAAATATAGTTTTTCCTCCTTCACCTCCAACCTCTTTCACATTGGCTGATTTATTGACATTTGAGGGGAGGGATTCCCCACTGTGTCAGGACTCATGTGCATTAGCCCCTTGCACCTAACCCACATTGTTGTTGATAAGAGTTATTCTGACCAGTGAATTGGTTTTTTTTTTAAGTTTAAAGTATTTTCTAAATAATTACATGGATGCTTACTATGATAGATATTTTAACAAAGCTCTAGATATAAAAAAAACAAAAGGGATGCTTGTTTTGGCAGTGATCAATTTATATATAGAAGTACATGTACATGCATGTTTAGATGCTTATTACTTAAAGAATGAAAATCAGGGAAAGGAACTTTGCACACCGTTTCATTATTAAATGACCCTAAAGATTATGTAGTTATCTGATCAGCACGTGCTTCTGGTATGCAGCTATCTATTAATAGATTCTCGCTGCGGTGTTATCAGTTTGGAGGAGGGGCCTGCTTCCTTATATGCTTAATTGCCGTCCGTGTGGATATTCAACTAGGTCAACCCCCGTCTTTAATTCTTAATTGTTTAGACTGGGCCCCCTAGACAATTCTTGGACCACACAAGGGGTTCAAAGTTTGATGAAGGTTTATTTATATAAATAGCTAGTTGTTTAAGATCTTGAGAACTGCAATGCTCAATATGTGATATGACTATAAAATCATCCTGTTACAAAAGGGGCTCAATGTTTAACATAAGAATATCTTGAGAAAAAATTAAAAATCTTTTTATACAGGATCCATTCTACTACATTGTCCAGATATTTTGTATATGACTACATAAAGCTGATTTATTATGGCTATTAGGTGAGTGATGTGGCCCATGTTGTTAATATTTCTTGTTAATATTTCATACAATGTGAAAACTTTTATGGCAAAGGCTTACAGCAATAAACAAAAAAAACAAACTTTTAACTTCAAAATGTCAATGATTAAAACTTACGTGTAGATTCAAAGTGAGTATGAAGTGAAATAGTTAAAGCCATACATTACACATGTACATGTAATTGTAATTCGGTTGTAAGAGTACATTTTTGAAATGCCATATGAATGGAGAGGGTTTGGTAACAAAATGAAAAAATGTTACAGTCACTGACTCATTCTGATTTGTTATCTATAGACATTGAAATTGAAAATAATGTTAATTGTTTTATTTTCATGTTACAGGATGTGATAACAATGATAGCAGAGAAAGGATGCCAATACACATTCCAGGAATACACCGAGTTAGTTAAGCTTCACCACCGCAGTCACCCTGCCCTATCTCCCAGTCAGCTGGAGCAACGCATGCAGAAACTCAAGGAGGTGTTCTTCAAAACTCCCAATGGTGAACACACCCCCTGACAGACTTTGTAAAAATGATGGGAGAGAGAGAGAGAGAGAGAGAGATAGAGAGGGGGCATTGTGGAGAGAGAGATAGGCATTGTGGAGAGAATAACTCCACAAACATTTTTCATTGTGATAGTGCTTTAAATGTGCAATAACTCATTTTGTTTTGTTAGCTGTATAAGATAATATGATTTTAACTTAATTAAGATTAAAATTGACTTCTTCAAATGCAGTTGTCTTCAGTTTTATTTCAATCTGATATACTGAAGGAAATTCCATACATTTCAAATACTTTGTATTTGATAGTGAGCTTTTTAGCTCACCTGAACCACAGGCTCAAGTGAGCTTTTCTGATCACCTGTTGTCTGTCTGTCTGTAAACTTTTCACATTTTTGACTTCTTCTCTAGAACCACTTCGCCAAATTTATCCAAACTTGGTACAAAGCATCCTTATGGGAAGGGGATTCTAAATTGTTAAAATAAAGGGCAAAACCCTTTTTTAAAGGGAGATAATTGCAAAACAGTGAAAATGGGGTGCGTGTCTTAAAAAATCTTCTTAAGAACCACTGCACCAGAAATGCCAACATTACACCAAAGCTTATATGTATAGTGAAGGTTCTAAATTGTTAAAATCAGAACCGCTGAACCAATACTGGGGCCCCAAGAGGGATCAAAGTTTGACAAAGAAATATATAGGGAAAATGTTTAAAGATCTTTTCAAAAACTACAATGCTACAATTTGTGATATTACTATGCAAGCATCCTCAAATAATTTAGATTCTAAATTATTAAAATCATGACCCCTGGACCAATACTAGGGCCCCAAGAGGGGTTCAACATAGAAATATATAGGAAAAATGTTTAAATATCTTCTTCTCGAGAACTACAATGCTACAATTTGTGAGATTACTACATCCTCAAATAATGTAGATTCTGAATTGTTAAATTCGTGACCCCCGGACCAATGCTGGGTCCCCAAAAGGGGTTCAAAGTTTAACATGGAAATATATAGGGAAAGTGTTTAAAAATCTTCTAAAGAACTACAATGCTACAATTTGTGAGATTACTATGCAAACATCCTCAAATATGTAGATTCATAATTGTTAAAATCGTGACCCCCAGACAAATACTGGGTCCCCAAGAGGGGTTCAAAGTTGAACAAAGAAATATATAGGGAAAATGTTTTAAAAAACTGATATAGAATGATACAAGGAACTGTTGTTTTGGTGAGCGATGTGGCCCATGGGCCTCTTGTTTAAGTTTAAAGTGCAATTTAACCAACCTGAAATGTATGCTTAAAGTATTTAAAAAAAGAAAAAAAATGTCTATTATTCTGTCAATAATAAAAACACTGCAGTCCCTGTATGTCACCTCATTATCAACATATTTAAGATCTAAAAATTAGTGCATAAAGAATTGCAGTGTATAAAGTTTCATGAAGAAATATTTCGAAAAAATAAAAACTAAATTCCAATATACACACCATAATTAAGTGTAACACATGTAAAACATGGAAGTAAACTTCAAATAGAAATAAATGACTGCAACAGTCCTTTCAAGAAAGACAACTGATTCAGCACATGCGCTGATCTAAAGGGGGGTCCTCTTCCTTGAAAAATTGAACTTTGATATTAAAGTTAACAAAAAGTCCTCTGAACCGACCCCCCGGTGTCAGGAGAAAACGTACCCAGGAGAAAACGTACCCA
>WFKH01011920.1:2429-34763 GCA_016163765.1 Magallana hongkongensis | reverse complement strand
TATAATGTAATTTAAAGAAATTTGAATTTTGCAGGGGGGGGGGGTCCGGACCCCCCTGACCCCCCCTCTAGACCCGCGCATGATTGAATTAAGAAAGAGTGCAGTTACAACGCACTTTGAAAAATTTTTCCAAAGTGCGTTAATTTTGGGACCAAGTCAACGCACTTTGAAATTTTTTTTTTTAAAGTGCGTTGATATCGACGATATCAACGCACTTTGAAAAAAAAATTGTTCAACGTCATACATGTGATATGTACCGGCGGTACGCCAAATGTACCGTTTTATCGACCCATTCACGGTGTACCGGCGGGACACCAAAATTCACGGAATATGAAAATTTGTACAGTTTTTTGAATTTCTCGCTAAATGCCGCCATTTTCCTCTCATTCTCGCTCGCGAGACACCCGTGTTTGACACGTGACCTACCGATACTTGTGTAGTGTACACAAACCGTCGCGTGATTGAGTGAAGGTGTGAACTGCCAATTGGGATAATCATCCGTTTAGGTAGCTTTGTTTTTAAAGGGGTATTCAATTATAACTGTTTTAAAATATTTCGTTACTTGATCGAAAAACTTTTAGCCAACTTTAGAAATATACATGAATCTGAACCAGCTCTTCGTACGTAATGTATACGATGAATAAACGTGTTTATTATCATGCTTACGCTGAAATAAAGGATTTTTTATGTGCAGAAATTTATGTAAGGTTGCATTTGCTGCTGTTATTTACATTGCTGGTGTATATATCAGTAATACTTTCATGAACAAGATGTGAATTGGAGACATCAACTCTCACGTTGTACTATATAAAGTTGGTGAACAAACTATCATCTATACTTGCTCAATTCATATGATTCGTGAAAAAATTGTGATTATAAAACACAAATGAGTTTGGCCGAGGGGAGGGGGGGGTGGGGGGGGGGGGGGGGGGGGAGGGGGCTGGACCCTCCCCTCTAGATCCGCGCATGTTACAAACTAACACTCATAAACGCTGCTTGCAGATTGCATCCATAGTATCCACCGTTTTGTTTTGTTTTTAACAATTTTGATATTTGACGTTTACCTCAATCTGATTAAAATCAGCTGTTCTGATACGAGAAAAGCTGATTTTAATCAGATTGACATTTTCCTGTCACGTCAAATATCAAAATCATTAAAAAGCCAGCAAAACGGATATTTTAGATTGATGGTATCAAAGCAATTTATAAGATAATTTATTAATTTTAATGCCATTTATGCACAGATCTATAAGGGATTAGGGTCCAAACCCCCTGGAAAATTCAATTTTTTAGGAGCAAGCGTTCTCTCAAAAAAAATTGGAGAGGACCCGAATGAAACGGATATCAATCAGAATAAAAGCGTGTCCAACGCGTGTGAAAAGCGAACAAATCGTTTCGTGCGAGAAATGTTTCTTGTAAACGGTTCAGCGTTTCGTGTAAACCATTTAACATTTCGGGCAAAGCATGCAGCGTTTCGTGTAAACCGTTCAGCCTTTCGTGTGAACCGTTAGGCGAGCGTGCAGCGAGCGTGTGGTGTAGGTGTATGTTTCAAGGTCTGTACTTTGAAATTTCCATATATATTCAAGATTTAATCAGCAATAGTAAAGAATATAATGTTTCTACATAAGAGTACCCCCCCAAAAATATAAATCAATCAAAGGCCGGAACGGCCACAAAGGCGTCGAGCTGACATTTTCTTATATATAGAATGATATCAATAATTTGAATTTCTGTACCTTAAGTAATAGCTCGTCGTATATCAAATAATATTAGAATAAAAAAGTAAATGAATTATGTTTTGTGGTGCTTTAAAAACAAAAATCAGTATATTTCCTTATAAAATGGGTAGTGATGCGTTGATAATATAACTCATCATGGTTACAAAAATCGAATAAATTTCAAAGTTCAAAAATAAATTATTTTCTTTCTGCTTTAAACAGTCTTTGAACAATTTTCACAGGTTCATAATTTGAATACATTAACAGTGTGTCCCTAATTATAATAATAAAACATACTTTTATTTATTTCAAATCCCGTTTGAAACAAGATTACCTATGGTACGTTTGTTTACAAACAAATCCACATGCCCGACCAAACCAACTGCATTATCGTGTTTATTTATTGCATCAAAATCATTAGATACGTTTATCGCTTACATTAATTTTGGAGACCGTGCCCGATAACAAATAAATTTACATATCAAATTTTATTTCTATCGGGCACGGTCTCCAATTAAAATGTAAGCGATAAACTAAAAGAATATTTAGTGAATTTTTACACCTTATTGTATTCATCCGCCATTTCTTTATTAAGCAAATTTTGTACTTATGCAATGAGTTGTCAATAACCAAAGAGGCAAAGTTGGGTTTTTTGAACACAATTTAGTTGAATAAATGGAATAAAAATTTTGTAATACGTTTAATACTTTAAGGAACTTATTTCTTATGCGCATTTAAAAGGCGGTGCAGAGCATGAATTTTTGGACTATTGCCAATCCAGACGATCGCTAGAAGGCTGCCGAGCATTAGCTCGACGCCTTAAAAAACGGATCAAAACATTCTGTAAGCATTTATTTTGAAGATTACACGTTGGCACACAACAAGCTGAAGTGTACACTGTGTGTAGCTATTTGAATAAAATTGTCATTTTCATGCGCAGAGAAATACATTTGTCATCTCTGACATTTAATAATAATAATCATAGTTCCTGTTTTTCATATCTTATTCATTATTCCAGCTTTCTTTCAAATCACAAGACAAAACCATGAACTGGTATATAATGTTTCAAAAACTCCTCCCTAAAAAAGGAATGTTTCATGGAGTTCCTTATAACTGCAATGTACATGTATATGTCTATCGAGGTTTCATTAAGGTCCCCTTGATTATGTGTTGTTTCACATTGCTTGTGTTATGTTAAAAATTTAAGGTCTTTTTGACATGTCTCAATGTCTTTCACCACATGACGTGTGACATTGTACATGTATTAGGGTCCCCTTAGTTATGAGATGTTTAGCTTTGATTCTAGCCACAATCTTTTGTGTTAAGGTGTACATAATGAGGTCTCTTTTTATGTTTCAATGAGGTCCTCTTAGCTATGTGAAGTGTGACATGGGATCCTCGGTCCTCCTCTGTTTCATCCTCCAGGCCTCCATCTCCTCGTCTGTAGGGGCCACATTATCGTACATGCTGTTGTAAGGTCTCTTTCTCTCATCCAGTGACAGCAAGTGATCTGCTTTCTTCTGGTGTTCTTCCTCTTTCCTTAAGGCCTGTAACATCAACTCCAAGATTTAAACAAATATGTCGGGGGGGGGGGGGGTTACTAAACCCTACTTCAGAGCATCATACTTATTAGGCATACATGTTCATTAATAAACATTTAAGTAAATGTAATTGTACTGTATTGATGAAGATAATGAAGAGGAGAAGAAAAAAAAAAACCCACAATATTTTAGTATGTCCAACATTGTTTTCAGTATTTTAAAAATGAAAATAACATCACCTTAGAGCAAAAGATAAAAGATTAACTAGATTGGGTTTGACAGGATAAAGGTTTTGCATTATAATACTGAAAATATGTTTTGTAATTTGTGGATTTTGTAAAATTCTAACATTTTAACATCATACATGTATTAAGATAAAGGCAACCCTTTTAATACATTGTAAATCAGTTTCTAGCCAATAATACTGCTTTATTTTACACAAGAGTACAAACCTCTTTCAGTTTCTTCTCTCGGACTTTCTCCTCGTCCTCTGATTCAGACTCGCTACTGCTGCTGCTACTTTTGCTCTTCTTCTTGTGCTTCCTCTTATTCTTCTTTTTCTTCTTCTTCTTTTTTTTCTTTTCACTTAACATTTTTTCCTGGTGTTGCTACAATATATTTAAGATAGGCTGTTGTTAAAGTTGATCACACAAACTTGTAATGTATATAAAAATATATGTACCTAATACTGGTACTTCAACTGAAACCCTGTTTAAACAAGAGGCCCATGGGCCTTATCAGTCACCTGAGTAACTGCAGTGTGGCTTTTGCAATGTATATTCATGTGCATTGTAATTAGAGGGCTAATGAAATCATTTTTAATATTCCGGGATTGTTTAATCCAATAAATTTCTAAATTCTAAAAAATTATCAAAAAATTGTAGCATAACATACAGTGACATAATTGAACCAATCTTAAGTACAAAAAAATAAATTGGTCGAATTTACACCACCCTACCCTATATAATCATTAGAGCCCTGCCCTAACACCAGAACCCTGACCCAGGGACCATGTAATTTATAATTTTGGAAGAGGCACTCTTCCTCATCATAACTATGTACTTAATTCATCAGATTAATACCCAGGAGCAGAGGATAAGATTTTCAAAGAGTTACAGCATTCATTTAGAGCCCCACTTTAATACAAGAACCCCTGACCAAGAGGCCATGAGCTTCACAATTTTAGAAAAGGCATTCTTTCTCATCATAACTATGTACTTATAGTTCATCTGATTAATATTCAGGAGCAGAGGAGAAGATTTTCAAAGAATTAATGCATTTTCTCTATATAATCATTAGAGCCCCGCCCTAACACAAGAACACCTGACCCAGAGGCCATGAAATTCACAATTTTGGAAGAGGCATTTAGTCATATTTACTATGTACTTAGTTATCGGTCTTAATACCCAGGAGCTGAGGAGAAGATTTTCGAAGAATTAATGCATTTTCACCATATAATTTTTAAAGCCCTGCCCTAACACAAGAACCCCTGACCCAGGGGCCATGAAATTCACAATTTTGGAAGATGCATTCTTCCTTATCATTACTATGTACTTAGTTCATCTGCTTAATATCCAGGAGCAGAGGAGAAGATTTTTGAAGAATTAATGCATTTTCTCTATATAATCATTACAGCCCTGCCCTAACACCAGAATCCCTGACCTAGGGGCCATGAAATTCACAATTTTTAAAGAGCATTCTTTCTCATCATAACTCATGGGCTTAATACCCAGGAGCAGAGGAGAAGATTTTCAAAGAATTAATGCATTTTCTCTATATAATCATTATAGCCCCACCCTAACACAAGAACCCCTGCCCCAGGGGCCATGAAATTCACAATTTTGGAAGAGGCATTCTTAGTCATATTTACTATGTACTTAGTTCATGGGCTTAATACCCAGGAGCAAAGAAGATTTTCAAAGAATTAATGCATTTTCACCATATAATTTTTAGAGCCCCACCCTAACACAAGAACCCCTGACCCAGGGGCCATGAAATTCACAATTTTGGAAGATGCATTCTTCCTTATCATTACTATGTACTTAGTTCATCTGCTTAATATCTAGGAGCAGAGGAGAAGATTTTTGAAGAATTAATGCATTTTCTCTATATAATCATTACAGCCCTGCCCTAACACCAGAATCCCAGACCCAGGGGCCATGAAATTCACAATTTTGGATATGGCATTCTTTCTCATCATAACTATGTACTTAGTTCAAGGGCTTAATACCCAGGAGCAGAGAAGAAGAATTTCAAAGAATTAATGCATTTTCTCTATATAATCATTAGAGCCCCGCACTAACACAAAAACCCCTGACCCAGGGGCCATGAAATCCACAATACTGGAAGATGCAATCTTCCTCATCATAACTATGTACTTAATTATTGGGCATAATACCCAGGAGCAGAGGAAAAAATATTTCAAAGAATTAATGCACTTTCTCTATATAATCATTAGAGCCCCGCACTAACACCAGAACCCCTGACCCAGGGGCCATGAAATTCACAATATTGGAAGATGCAATCTTCCTCATCATAACTATGTACTTAATTATTGGGCATAATACCCAGGAGCAGAGGAAAAAATATTTCAAAGAATTAATGCACTTTCACTATATAATCATTAGAGCCCTGCCCTAACACCAGAATCCCTGACCCAGGGGCCATGAAATTCACAATTTTGGATATGGCATTCTTTCTCATCATAACTATGTACTTAGTTCATGGGCTTAATACCCAGGAGCAGAGAAGAAAATTTTCAAAGAATTAATGCATTTTCACCATATAGTTTTAAGAGCCCTGCCCTAACACAAGAACCCCTGACCCAGAGGCCATGAAATTCACAATTTTGAAAGAGGCATTCTTCCTCATCATAACTATGTACTTAGTTCATTGGCTAAATACCCAGGAGCAGAGGAGAAGATTTTTAAAGAATTAGTGCATTTTCACTATATAATAATTCGAGCCCCACCCTAGCACCAGAACCTCTGACCCTGGGGCCATGAATTCAACAATTTTGGTAGAGGGCTCAATGCTTATTACAATCATGACAGCAGTTTGACTGCTTGATGTCCAAGAGTAAAGAAGACGATTTTTTAAAGATTGCATTAATTTTGATGGTTTTAGCCCCACCCTTCAGGCCCCAGGGGGGCAGGGGCCATGAATTTCACAATTTTCACTCCCCTTTTTCCATAGACGCTATATGCTAAATTTGCTTGAAATTGGTTCAGTGGTTCCAGAGAAGAAGCTAAAAATGTTCAAAAGTTTACAACCGACGAACGACGTACGATGACGGACAAAAACAGATAGCAATAGGTCACCTGACTGACTCAGGTGACCTAAAAAACATTCCAAGACATCTTGAAATTTTATTTTTTAAATTTTAAGTCCTAAACAAAGCCCCCTCATTATCATTTTAAACATCTAAAGAAAAAGGAAGCATTTGGAAAATTTTAAAGCATATATGTATTAAGTAAGAATTCAACACTTTCTTGTACCTATTTTTAATAATACCTGTATATTATCAGTATCGTTTAAAATGTTATATTGTAGAGAGAATCATTTATAAGTTTTTCATGTGTTGCAAATTGTGACAAATCAAGTACAGGGAATTCGAGTGAATTTTGCTACTTCAGAAGTTTGTCTATAATTTCTGCATGTTTCATTAATGCAGACATACAATTGTTAAAATGGCAAAAATAAATCATGGCAAAAACAGCTGTTAAGAAATTGATAGAACTGTGCTGACCTGTAGCAAGGATTTGGGTTCCTCTTCCTCCTCCTCTTCACTCGCCTCCTCCCCGTTTCCAATGGCTGGGATGATGTCTACATTGGAGGCATCAATTCCTGCAGCCCCAGTACAATAAGACTCTTTCACAAAGTTGTGACAACATTTGAAGCCCCATCGGCCATCCTTCCAATAAGATCCCCATACAGACTGAAAGCAATGTTTAAAGGAAGTGAACATGAAAAAATTAATTGTTGCTTAATAAATTTTAAAAGACTTTTAAAACTTAGAAATGAGGACTGTAACCTTTTTGTTTATTTCTATCATGAGATTTTATCAATTTAACACTCTCAGTGAAAGGTTTATGGAGGTAATCCATTTTTCCCCAGCATGCATCTGTTCTCTGATGTAGATAAGCCACATTGCTGCTGGTGACTGGGTCAATGATAAAACTGGGTCAATGTTTATACAGAGTTGATAAAAGTTACAAAGAAAAATTATGCCTGGATGTGCAGCAAACTTTTGTACTGTCATGAGAGGACAAGGATTCAGTATACTAGTATTTCTATAACTGAACCTTAGGTAACTATACATGATTTGTGCAAATTAAAAATAGATAATTTGTGAAATATGAGACCATGGCATTCCAGATGTTTGTACGGAGATGTGGAAGTCAGTGTTTACATAAATAAAATGCTCTTTGTAGATTTCAAATAAATGTAAATGTCACAGGATTAATTATTTTAGTTAATTATTCATCATATTTGCGTTCATTCATTTCAACATTTCATGTTTTCATTTCCTATTGTTAAATTGTTTTCATTCACGCCGCTTCATTCATTCATACAATCATTCATAGTAAGATAGTAGTACGAGAGGTCACGTGGTTGCGTTTGGCGGGTGGATCGGTGAATGAATGGGTGTGTTAGACTGGTTTTTCGGGTTTGAGTGAGTGAGTGCGCATGTCAATGTATGTAATCTAATTTTTAGCACGAACTTTAAGAATTAATATCATGACGCCACCCAAGACAGACGGTTGATGTCTGCTTCATAGCTTGTCAACTCGACTAACTATTTATTTTATAGTAGTCCTAAATCGCTGTTATATTTGGTGAGTTATTTTAATTAAATATATGTAATTTAAATACTATCTAACTAAAGATAAATTTAATGAGTGAATGTAGAGAATGAGAGTGTTTTAGTAATATTATAATTGTATATGATTATAGATCACCTGTGGAAACCATTTATTCGATAATATTCAAATACAACAATAAATTCAGCGTCATTTCCACAAAAAGGCCTTGGAGTTCTTGTTCCCAAATGTAGCTCAGAAAATATTATGTATCAGCTACCCCTTGACATAAAAATGTAATTATCCCCTCGCGCAACTTGTTGCGAAGGGGATATAGCATCGCTACTGTGCGTGTGTGTGTTCATATGTGTGTATGTATGTGTGTGTGTGTGTGTGTACTCCATTTCAATTTTCTAGTAAATTCCAAGAAAACCCTCTCATGAATATCCATCAAACTTTGTACACTTCTTTGGCATGGTAAAAGGACAAACCCTGTTGATTTCAAAATCAATTGATTAAGTATTTTTTTAAATTATCGTAAAAAATGAAGTTAAAAACATGAATTTTATGTACGACTTGACAATAGACATTTCCGGTAATTTTATGTACGACTTGAAGTTAATCGCTACCGTATACAGTTCAAATCAACAACTTGACATTTTTTGGGATTTAAATCTAGTAAAGGTAAAAAAAAAACCGTTTTGTAGCATTGGAGTGTTAGACGAGTGCCCATAGTTAAAAGTTGAAGCGGGCAAGAGATTTAAGTCTGCTGATTTACATCGAAACAAGCAGTCGACTTTCGGACAAATTTTCCCGTATTGCTTAAAATAGAACTAGTCCAAAATTCAGTAGAGACTTTGACAGATATTGCACATTTATCACGCGAAAATTGTTTTATATTAATAATAACTGCATATATATCTACTATACTATGGGTTAATTATAATACGACAACTAGCAACTAGAATTTCCATCAGAGCAGACTACAGAGCGCTTGATTTTCAGCTACGTTTCATAATGTGACCGGATCGTTTATGTATGCTTATATAAAAATGAATGTCACTAAATGAATCTAAATTATTAAACTTTAAAGTATATGTGTTGAGCTTCTGCTAGGAATAGGAAAACTGTTATGTAAACCCCCTCCCCCAATTTATACACCACAAAGCTTGGGGATTGGGATTAAATAGATATTACATGCATGTATTCAAAGTGGTTTAAAGAAATACTTTCTTTATTTTGATCTGATAAACATGTACATTTGTATTTTCCTAAATAACGTATTCCCCCGTACAATAAGTCATGTCGCGAGGGGATGCTCCGCTTAGCGGTGCCCTTGTTTCATTTTCTTTGTTGGGTTTCTTACCATTACTTTTTATTTAAATGCTCTAGAAATCTTCCTCTCTGATTTGTTTTTATCTTAATTAGATTAGATCTTGATGATACGTATATGCCGGTTCCGTTTATGCTGTCAGAAGAATAACAGAACTAAGTCACATTTTAAAAATAAGGATGCTGAGCAGTGCACCTTGTGTGCTCATTTATGTAGCACACATAATGTTCAAACTCATAACAACAATTAAATTAAGAAATTCCTGATTTCTTAGAAATCAAGAAAAATAGGTCACAATAACACTGATCCAGGGACATTCCATTCTAGTTAAACGTCACATTAACTGCAATGCTGGTGGGAATGCATCACTCTAAGATCCAAAATCTTCCTCCATAAACTCTGTTTCAAAATGACAATTCTTTACATCCATTTCAAGTTTCAATTCACATTTTGATGATGACATTTTATATCTGTTACTAAGCGTGTGTAAAAATGCAATGTGTCTCACTGACGTCAGCATCAGTGCTGCCCTCTCTTAGATGCTTAGAGATAACCCAGCAGGGAGGTAATGATTTTAACAATATGGCAGCACTCATGGATTGCAAGAATTAGTTAATCTAAGTGATATATCTTCTTACTGAGGAAAGCTATGTCTAAATGATTTTCAGATATCATTATATACATCAAACAGACAAATTTGAGCCCTTGATAATTTTTTCATGTTCACTTCCTTTAATATATTTTTTATACATGTATTAATAAAATATACCTATCAGAGCTAGATTCTGAACATAGGCTAACAGAGTCTCATGCAGCCCTATAAGTATTTCTGTAATTGTAGATTCTTTATTTTATGCGAGTACTTAATTCCGCGATTCAACCGTTTTGCATCAAAAGTTGAAAATATAAAATCACGAATGCCTAATTTTTATCATAGTTTCATTAAGTTTACATCTCTTCGAAAAAATCAAAGCCAGTTTTTAAATCCACGAGATGTGCTTTTCACAATTTTAAGCGGTTATTAATTCCTCGCGTGTAATTAGGAATCTACAGTATTTATTTTCCATATGCATTCAAAATAAGTGAGAATATAAAGAGATGTTTCTTGTTTGATTGTTACCATCAAGGGTTGCAAAGAACATGCAAAATGTTCAGATTTCCAACTTTTTTAGAACACGTACTGTGAAGGGTGTCATTAACTATACACTTACTGTGTGGTTGTTTAGGTAGACATCTTCTTCATACTTTGATCTAATCACTGGTTTTTCATTGCCCTTGATTACCGAACCATGTCGAGAATATTCCACATAGTCTTCCTAGAAAACAAAGTGAAGCTGTCTTACTCACTGCAAAATAACAAGTACTTTACATACTGATAAAACAAGCATCATCAGAACCCCCATCAAGACTCACATATACTTACTAACCTTAGGGCCAGTTAGCAAGTGCAAGATTGGCTTGGGTTTAGAAAATAGTTTATAACTGAGGTTTAAAATACAATTCTTACTGTTTGAGCCAATAAGAGTTGTTTGGGCGGGGCTTGCAAATGTTCCTCCCCTCCATATTTGCTGAGAATGCTATCTTTGGCTGTAGACTTAAAATCTTCTTTTCTTTTCTGAACTTCCTTTGCAAGCAATTCCAATTTAGTTGGATCTGCTTGTAAGTGGACATCAGTTCCATGCTCGTAAGCTTCCCACGCAAATACTGCAATGAAAACAATATGAATTATGAAGTACTTACAGTGACACTGGTTTCTTTATCATTGAAGTGTAAATTCATGATTAAAAACAATTTGATTTTGGCTAGTTACCTTGCTTTGTGGCAAACTGATGCGCATCTCCTGAGAATCTGACAAAATTGTCTCCAGCATATTTTTGCCTATAAAATGCATGAAAGTTTAAGGTAAGATATGCTTTAAAGGTAACATTATTTGAATTAGGAAATACAAGTACTACCGTATTTTCCGGGGCATATGTCGCTGTGGGGCATAAGCCGAATTGCTCATTTTCAGACAAAATTCAGCAAAAATCCTTAGACTAGCCGATCTGGGGGATAAGCCGATTTTTAATCGATGATTACTATAGTGAAAGTATGACCGCTGATCAAGGAAGTCATCGAATATATACTTTCAGAATATCGATGTAGAAAATCAAAAGAGTAATTAGAATTATTTGATTTGCTAAACATTTATATTTTAAGTAATTTTTAAAAATATATCTGCGTTTTGTGCATGATTGGTCTCTTCCGTATTTGTCGGTATATATTAACATTGCGTACTGTAATTTTACACTATTACATATACATATATGTTGTAAATTTTATTGCAACACCAACCTCCGTGGTTCTGTTTGATAGATTATGTATAATATTTTACCAAACATTTTATATTTTATCAATACCTTATTGCTAAATTTCATTTGATCAAGTTATACTTTGAAAGCTACTTGTAAATTCGGGGTATGGCGTCCATTAGCTCAACACGTGGTTTCATATTCAAATAGAGTTATCCCCCGTAATCGATATAATTGAGAAAACGAAATACCACATAGAAAATATTAAATTTGTGTTCT
Source organism: Magallana hongkongensis (assembly GCA_016163765.1). Taxonomy (NCBI): domain Eukaryota; kingdom Metazoa; phylum Mollusca; class Bivalvia; order Ostreida; family Ostreidae; genus Magallana; species Magallana hongkongensis. The sequence continues at coordinate 22,799 of WFKH01011920.1, read as the reverse complement.
TTTCCATTAATTAATTAAATAGTGACTTGCCGTTACGCAAAGAAGTTATTATGCTAACAAACACAGTCAATGCAATGAAGTGTAACGGTGTACACTACGTGCCCCCAGGCTGTGTTTAAGTCACGGGTTTCACACCTTTGTATATATACACACGACACTGGAATACTGTTATTTCATCCAACAGGAAATTAATTTAGGTTTGAACATATATAAATTAATTGTAAAAAAAAACAAAGCATTTTAAATTGATCATACAATTCCACGAACGCAGACATGAAAAAATTCCGACATTTTACATTCTACACAGTTTCGTTTTCTTTTTTACTACGCTTCCAGTTTCCAGAGTTCAGACACGAACGCTTGGCTTAGATATGATTTGATTTGGATTGTAAAGAAATACATCGTACATTTTATTACTCACGATGTCATTACACAAATTATCATCGGGACAATTATCGATAATAGTTCAAACGGAAGAAAAAACCAAACCTCATAATAAACTGCTACAACAGTACAATGGATAAAAACAGTGGATTTTGTATTTTACTGTTAAATTTTTTTCAACTTTGAGCCTACGATAAGCCGATCCCGGGGGATAAGCCGGGGCTCCCGCATCGTTGAAAAAAAATACCGGCCTATGCCCCGGAAAATACGGTATTTAAAATAATATAAACTTTAGCACCAGTTTAATGAACAATACTGATAGAGAGATAATGTCCCTTATCATTCTATTAATCAGTGAGCCTATTTTCTATGAACTTACTCCATCTCTATGTTTCCTGTGTTTTTGTATGGATTTTCCCTCATAGAACGGGTTTTGGGATCGTAAAAAGCCGAGTTTGGATCAAGGTTATACAAGTACTGAAAGCAAAAGTCAAAATTAATTCAACCTACAGTTGCTGAAAAAAAAGTGAAGACTGGACTTAATCTAAAATGCAAGTACACACATTACAGAATAATGAAATCAAAAGATCCTCTACTAGGAAAAAGTCATGAGGATCAATTCAATATCACGAGTGCTTGAATAGGTGTCTTACTTTGGCCGTGTCTTCTCTGATACGGAGATTCCTGACTGTGATTCGCTGTTTGGTTTCAAACTTCTGCCCTGGCATGTCCACATCATCAGCATATTTGTCTTCATCCTCACTGTCTTCTTGTGACTGTAGAAGAAAGGAAGACTATAGTCTTTTGTAAAATGCATACTGTGAATGAGATGTATACTAACTACTGGTACCAAAACAAGAGGCCCATGGGCCACATCGCTCACCTGAACAACAGTTCCTTGTAACATTCTATTTCATAGCATATGTTATTTCTATTTTAAACTTTGAACCCTTTTCTGGGGCCCCAGTATTGGTCCGGGATTTATGGTTGGCTTTAACAACTACACTATTTGAGGATCCTTGCATAGTAATCTCACAAACTGTAGCATTGTAGTTCTCAAGAAGAAAATTTTTAAACATTTTCCATATATATTTCTATGTTAAACTTTGAACCCCACTAAGCGCCTCAGTATTGGTCTGGGGGTCACGATTTTTAACACTTTAGAATCTACCATTGCCAAAGATGTATGCATAATAATATTCCAAACTGTTGCATTGTAGTTCTTGAGAAGAAGATTTTAAAACATTTTTCTTATATATGTTTAACTTTGAACCCCGCCTGGGGCCCCAGTTTTTGCCCAGGACTACAATTTATAATCTTCACTATACATACAAGCTTATGTATAAATATTGGCATTTCTGGTGCAGTGGTTCTTGAAAAGAAGATTTTTAAACATTTATCCTTTTTATTTCTATGTTAAACTTTGAATCCCGTCTGGAGCCTCAGATTTAGTATGGGGGTCACGATTTTTATAATTTTGAATCTTCACTATACATACAAGCTTTTGTATAAATATTGGCATTTCTGGTGCAGTGGTTCTTGAGTTGAGAAGAAGATTTTTAAACATTTTTACTACGTATTTCTATGTTAAACTTTGAACCCTGCCTGGGGCCCCAGTTTTGGTCCGGGGGTCACGATTTTTACAATTTAAAATCTTCACTATATATACAAGCTTTTGTGTAAATGTTGGCATTTCTGGTGCAGTGGTTTTTGAGAAGAAGATTTTTAAACATTTTTTCAACGTATTTCAATGTTAAACTTTGAACCCTGCCTGGGGCCCCAGTTTTGGTCCCGGGGTCATGTTTTTAAAATTAGAATCTTCACTATATATACAAGCTTTTATGTAAATATTGGCATTTCTGTGCAGTGGTTCTTGAGAAGAAGATTTTTAAACATTTTTTCAACGTATTTCAATGTTAAACTTTGAACCCCGCCTGGGGCCCCAGTTTTGGTCCGGGGGCCACAATTTTTACAATTTAAAATCTTCACTATATATACAAACTTTTGTGTAAATATTGGCATTTCTGGTGCAGTGGTTCTTGAGAAGAAGATTTTCAAAGACATGCACCCTATTTTCACTGTTTCGTAATTATCTCCCCTTTAAAAAGGGTTGTGCCCTTTATTTTAACAATTTAGAATCCCCTTTTCATAAGGATGCTTTGTACCAAGTTTGGTTTAATTTGTCCCAGTGGTTTTAGAGAAGAAGTCAAAAATGTGAAAAGTTTACAGGCGGACAGACAGACAGACAGACAGACAGACAGACAGACAGACAGACAGACGGACGGACGGACGACGGACAACAGGTGATCAGAAAAGCTCACTTGAACCTTCGGTTCAGGTGAGCTAAAAACAAAAGAATCCTTACATTTTGTTTATCAGTAAAATCAATCATTTTGGGTTTATTGAAATGCAGTACGCTGTATTCTTCATTATTTCTCTACATTTTTATTTTTACGGAAATTAATCAGAAACCTTTTATTTCTTTCATCTGACAGATACACTATACCAATGTCTGACTGTGGTATTACTGTACCTTTTCAGCTGATTCTTTGCCTTCCAAAAAGTTTGCCTCCTTTAACATCCTCTTCGCCTAGAAAATATAAGATGTCATATATAATGGATATCACATATAGTGGAGTGCAATTATATGTAATTTCCAAACAGTATCTTAAATTTCTCCCATGAAAAATCAAACAGGAGTCCCATGGTCCACATTGCTAATCTGAATTTCCTTTTATTGATTTTCTTACATAAAACTCTCACCTTGAGAAGGTATGCACACATTGCAAAAAAAATAATTAACACTATCAAATTACATCAGAATGCTTTCATGGTAATTTATAAAATTGAAGCATTATAGGTAATAAGAATAAGACTTTAGATTTTCTTTTTATGTTCCTATGTTAAACTTGGCACCCCTGCCAGGTCCAAATATTTGTACGAAGGTAACTGTTTGAACAAATTTGAAATTACAGTACACCACAATGCTTTTATGATAATGTCAAAAATTGTACCACTTATGTTCACATCTTGTCAAAGGGTTTGGGTCGTGAATTAGCCAAATAAAATTGGCTCTGCAGTTTCAAAGAAGTTCAAAATGGTTCATAGTTAACTAATTAATGGTGGATAAACATGGATAGTAGTAGGTCACTTAAGTGATTCAGGTAACCTTAAAAATCAAACTTGAGTACACACATACCTCTTCTAATCGGCTGTACTCCTCCCTGACTTTCTTCTGATGATCTTCTACATCTACACCAGCCGCATGATCCCTCTTGCCCTCGTAATCAAAACTAAGATTGGGGGTTACGTGCTCGTCTGGTGCTATATCATCTCCTGTGAATCTTGCACCTATTTTTCTTGGCCTCTACAAAGTTCACAAATTTTAAAGTAAATCAGTGTTATTCCTTCTCTACTCAGCCATGATACAGCTTCTGTCTTGCTGTACAAAAACTCTACCGGTAGATATTATTTGATTTAAAGAGACTAAGTCTAATTTGAGTGTGCATGATTCAGAGCACATTTTTTTATGCAGTCAAGGTGTAAGGTTATGACTTTCTTAAGAATTTGTACTTCTAATACAAAATAAACATTAAACAAAGCATCTGTGGGGGCTTTTGAGATATTCATTGGAAAATTTTTTTCCTATGACATCATTGATTTTCAGGTATTTTAAATAATGCATGAAAATCAGAGCAAAGTATGACTCTCATACATATTCAAGGTGGCCATGGGCACTTGACTTGGAATTTGTGGATAGAGCATAAAAAATGTGAAAATATGGCACATTTCCAATGAATTCCAATTGAATCCAATAGTAAAAACTATTAACTTTTGAGATGACCTTTATAAATTTAGAATAGTAAATGTTTAATTTTTTTTTCAAATCTTAACACAATTGATATAGTCCCAGTTAGAAAGCAAGAAATTCTATCAAAATATCTTGGGTAGAAATATTTAGACATGGCTTCATTATACATGTACAGACAGGATGACATAACTCTCACCTCTAAGCAGTCTTTTTTCTTATGTGTCATGGCACCACAATTTTCACAAGCTCCTTTCCTAAATTTGGTTGCAACAGGACCCTAAAATTTTTTAAATGTAACATTATTGTTTATACAGTCATGATTTAAAACTTGCTTTAACGCTAATGTCAGAACATGATTAAGCAAACTTAATGTTTACACAAAGCTCCATGTTAAAAAAACCATTGGTTGTGTCATTCCTACCTCCTTAAGACCTTTCTTGTACCAGGTATTTTTGTCCTCATATGTTTTTATCTTATCTTCTTGAATTCTCTGATGTTTTAGTGTTGCTTGTGTCGCCTGGTAGTACCAGGGAGCTTGCATGATGTACTGGGGAATATGGGGGTTGATTTCTCTGTAAAACATAAATTAGAACATAAAAATCATCTGCACAATAAGCTAAATGATGAGGAAAATTACCGGTATATTGAGTAATGCATATTTCCCAAAGAGTTGTGTACTAAGTAATTTTTCAAAGTCATTAACAAAAATTTGTTCTATAACTCACTTTCCCTCTTCATCAGTCATGGCTGGCGCTGTTCCAGCTTTCCTCATCTCCTCGAGCTCCTTCTGTTTCCGCCAGTCCTCCCGCGACTTCTTTTTTGGCTCATCCTGCTCCTCCGTCTTGGTCTTTTTAGCGACCACAGACGGAGGAAGGTTGAGTGAAAATGACATGGTGGTAGATACGACTATGCTCTTCTACCTGTCTAAAAGGAGAATAATAAACACATAATAGTCAGGAAATTAAGGCCAGAGAAATGAAATAAACTTATTCGCACTTTTACGTTACATCATGCATTTCACAGCTAGCTGTTTCAGAAGTAAAAGTTAGTATACTTGATACATGTTTGTATCAAAAGTAGAAAGTTTTCTACATAACTCTAGTAAAAACTATAGTTATCCAGACACCTTTCTAGTCCATCCAATGCTCTACTAAGTCTACTGTGTTCTACCTCATGTACCTCAGTACCTGTACAAGTGATCGACGTACAACGTACGTTTAACACGGTTAATCGTTCGGAACCATTCTGAATTCAATCTCCTTAAATATTCCTTAAATACTCTATTTGTTTGTTCCAATTCACTTACCAACAATATCACAATGAAATCGCAAAATGTGATATCATGTATGACTATTCGTGCTATTTTTTTGATCCGACAGAGAGTGTTTTCATTTTTCAGGGCCGCTTATATCTCTGTATTTGGGCCATAAATAATAAAAAAAAAACGAATATTTTTCCCTTTACATTATTGATTTGGAATGAACCTAATGATAAAAAGGTATAAGAAAGACAAGAATTCCTTTATTCTAACACTGATTTGTTTTTCTTTATAATGCCTTTTAATAAAACCTAGTATTTTCGTTTTGTTAAAAATATATTCTTAAATTTGATACATTCTGTTTATGGTTACAGATCAGATCTTCCGAAATCATCTTTCGCAAGATAATAACAGCTTTATCAAATTGATGACCCATATATTCTCATAAAAGTAAGTGTAAATAATATAAGTAACACGGGTTGAAATACTTGAAGTGCATTTGATATGTTTGTTTATAATTTACAGGTTTTTCTTGTGCTTAGTTTGCATGTTGGGACAGGTTCTCCAGAATGTCAACAATGGTTTTAATTTGAACACCACTCTAATTTAGGCAATTAGTCATCATACCGATTTGCGCCCTGAAATAAGTTATTTACTTTTAATTCTTATCACAGACCTTGGGCTATGGATGAAGTAGATTCGCCTTTCCTTAAGAAGAAGAAATCTATGCAGAAACAGTCAGATACAATATTTCAGTCTGAATTACAAATGAAACTTCAGCAGCGCAGAAAAGAAGGACTGACTTATGGACTGACCAGTGAGGAGAGTGATAGTCTTGTGGACGATGATGATGGAGATAGTGATGAAGGTAAATTTAGTTGTAACTGTTATGTATATGTGTATTATGCTAGTATTTTATAGTTGAAAAACCAGACAGTCCAGTAATCAAGTGAATATACATGTAGTTCCTTTGAGAGACATCATTGGCATAAATAATTTTCACATGTTGTTTAACCATGGAATCCCATAATTAAAAAAACGCTGATATATCTTAGATAACAGTGGATTCCTTAATTGTTACTTTGTACAAGTAAATCTGAATTTTGATTATAAATCTGAAAAATATGTGGTGTGCATATCGCTACAGTACATGTAGTATAATTTGATATTAACTTTGGTAGTAGAAGTATGCCATTACATCCAAAACCTTCCATTCTACAGAAATTCTAGCCCAACACAGAAGAAACTTATCAAACCAGAAGCACTCTAACCGTCCAAGCTCAGCAAAAAGGAGAACCCCCACCTTTCAAGACACTAGTGATATGAGCCTAGGGGACACCATTAGGCCTGGGCAAGGCGGAAACAGATTCATGAAGCAAAGAGGGCAACAGGGTCAAAAAGAGAGTGTCCCTCCCCTTAGCATGGGTGGTAGAGGAGGAAGGACCTCTCCTGGGATGCCCTCTCTGACATCTCCTAAACTCTCTCCAAAGGACAGCAAAAGTCTCACTGATGCATTAGGTGGGAAAAGGACACCAAGTCCTAAGTTTCCAAACCAATCTATGTCTCAGGAAGATATCATTTTTGGCAGAAAAACACCTACAAATGATCCAAGGTTGGTATTTCTTATATGAAACCTCTGTTTAGGTTTCATTAAAAAAAAATGGTTTTTTGGGGGGTTTTTTAAAAGACAACTTTCAGTGCAAATTGAATGTGCATGTATGATGACATTTAAATCCTTTTTTGTTGTAGACGTCAGAGTCCAACAGATAATAAACCATGGCAACCACCCAACTTTCGTAAGAGCCCTTCTACTGAGCAGCTGGACAACAGAGCCCCATCTCCTGGACCTGGTAGGTCAAGATTTTCTTTAGGGGGTTTTTCTGTCACAGTGTTATTATTTTAATCCCAATATCATAGACGTTGCTTATGAAATTACTACTGTATACAGGGAAATATTCACCCCCGTTTTATTTTCGCCCCTTTCGCCCTCGTTGTCAGCGGGCGAATTTAAGACTGGCCGAATTCTAATGTCTCATAATATCTCTCTTAAACACAACTGTGTCTGGGCGAATTCAAGACGGGACGAAACTGTTTCCAAGTGTAGAGGGGCAGAAATTACACGGGACGAAACTGTTTCCAAGTGTAGAAGGGCGAAAATTACACAGGGCGAAAATAACCCAGTATACAGTATAATATGTTATGGTGAAACATCTAATAGTGATATCTGGATTTTGCTCTCTCTCTCTTCCTCTCCTCTCTCTCTCTCTCTCTCTCTCTCTCTCTCTCTCTCTCTCTCCACAAACAGTCATAACATTTTTGTCTATTTTACTATACTTTGACCAAACTCTTTTGTCATTAATTAGCTCTATTTTGATGAATTGATTTCCAATGATATGTACTTTGCATTGGACATGATTTATAGTTTACACTGTGACATAATTTTTGGCAGGTGTTCAAGGCAGAAGAACTCCACAAGATTCATTTCTTCAAAGCATTGACGAGAATGGGAAAACACCCAGAAAGGATAGATTTCCTAGTCCAAAAGACCGCAGTCCCAAGGGAGGTCTTGCTAGTCCCAAGGATCGATTTTCCAAGTCAGACAGAAAATCTCCAAAGTATGACTTAAGCTTTTTCTATTTCTAGCATTTGTATTGATAAACTTACATTTCCATGAAGACCACATTTTCAATGTGAATGTATACAACTTCTAAATGTACATGTATACTGTTTTTCCAGGAGTCTATCAATAGACGATTCACCTAGACTTGATGATGTACCCAAGCCTAGACCTAGACACAAAACAGACATATTTGGCAAAACAGACCAAGTGGATGTAGATTTAGAGACCGATTCTCCCTCCGCTCACAGGTTTCACAGGGCTGGCCCAGGTGGTAGAAAAACTCCTACACAGGTAAACAGTTGGGTTAATTTAGGGATAGGATTTATATCAATTGAATTATATACATGTATTTCATATTGAATTAGTAATGATATTACATTGGATTAATAGATTGATTTTAAATTAAAGAAAGGTAATGAACCCTTTTGGGTGAAAGGTGAGAATTATAACCTTTTGTTTACAAATTTTAGACTGGAAGAAAAACTCCAACAAACCTGGATGGCAGGAAGACACCTACCAATTTAGATGGAAGGAAAACACCAACAGATAAGACATCTTCTAGAAGAAGAGGGGAGAAAGAAACAAAACATGAACCCGTCAAAAAAGAGGCATCTATCCTTGATTTTCTCTCGGAAGATACTACAAAAAAGAAGAAAGAGGAACCCAAGAGGAAGTTGCTCTCCCAGGATCCACAGGAGTCCCAGGAGAGGGAGGATAGCATCAGGGACGATATCTTAGGGGACAAAATAAACCGGGCCAAGCAGAGGCAAAATAATCAGGACAGCAGCAGTGGGGACACGAAAACAGACTTGAGAAAACAAAGAGACGAGGACAAGATTATCCCTGATGACAGTTCATTGTGTGAAGAGTTTGATAAAGACCCTCTAGGAAGATCATTCGCCGAGCCTGTGAAAGAAGCAAAGTAAGAAAGATACATATTAAAGGCCAAAATTAAAACTTGATTTGTTTGATGTACTCCGACCAACCCATCAAAATTGCCCCTACCCAATAATTTTTTTCAGCATTTTGAATTAAAATTATTTTTTTTAATTGATTGTCCATGTCATATTAAAACACATTTAGATTATGTTTTTGTATCAATAAAATTGAATTTGTTTAGCTTTCTCAGTAAAGAAAAAAAAAATAGTTTGATTTTCAGATTATCAATGTGCAAAAAAAAAAAAAGAGCTACCTTCCTACCCTCCATGAAAAATTTGGGTCCGAGTACATCAAACATATAAATTATTTATGCTGGCCTAATATTTTAAAACTAATATATGTCGCATTGTAAGACAAGCTTTCTGTGTTTTGTAGTTCAGGTGCAAATGAATGTTGTTTCAGCCCTTATTTTCTTTGTGTTGGAAATTTGGAAAACGCATCATAAGATATCATAATATTGCAATTCAATAAAAAAAAAAAAATATGTTTTCATAGACCAGGTAAAGGCCCAACAGAGAGTAAGAAGTCAGATGACATCATAAACAAAGTAGCTCGGGAACAAAACAAACCAGACACAGGAACCATGAAGTCAGAGAAATCTCTCAAAAAGTAAGATTTAACATCAACATTAGAATTATATGTGGTACATGTGTATATATGTACATGTATAGGTTTGTTCTTATATTAAGGAAATTTTTTTCCGTTGAGCAGGATTTTATAGATTTTACTCATAATGAGTTGAATTGATTGATTGATTGATTGATAAACAGGGGTGAGAAAGAACACCGCCCAAAGCCCAGATACACTATTCCTGGGACCCCAACTAGTCAAGGCACACTGTCAGAAATGTCCTTCAATGACACCATGTCTATTCGTCAGGCTGTGTATGAAGAATGGAGGAGGGAGAAACTGAAATCAGCAAGGAAGGAGAAAAAAGAGCAGGAATTGAAGGAACAGGAAGCAAAGAAGAAGGAAGAGGACGTAAGAGATATTTTAGATATGAGTATAGATAGTATTTTATCTTTAGTTCCCATCTTTGAGGTCAAACTTTTGAGTTTCCTTCTTTGTACACTGCAACCAACTTTAAACAACATTGACAGAAAAATATGGGTGGGGAATTTTCAAAATATAGTGTATTACAGTTATAAATTAGAAAGCTTTATCAATGTTAATTTGTCAAAAATTTTCACCTTAGTGTCCAGTATGACAAGTTTGAAATTAATATTGAATATAGGAACCTCCAATTTGGCAGCTAACGAGAAATAACTCTTGTTGAAATTGCATCTTTTAAAAATTATTGGTTTTTCCATGTGCATTCAAATCCAAGTGTATTGATGGGTGCATGTTCATGTAAATACACCAATTTTTAATTGTACCTCCCTTACTTTATTTCAGATTTTAGTGTCAACTATAGTAATACTTTGTGATATTGTTGATTCATTTTATTAAAAACATAAATGTTTGTTTTTGGATTTTTAGGAGAAAAAAAATAAACTGTTAGATAGTGAAAATTCGTTCATGACATGGAAAAAGTCCAAAGAAAAAACTTTTGTGAACAAGATTAAAGAAGAGAAGAGGAAAGAAAGGGAAAAGAAGGAGGAAGAGGAGAAAGAGAAAGAAAAAAAGATAAGAGATGCTGAAAAGGTAGATATCTTTAATATTTAAATATTTTATCTTGTCAGCTTACTAGCTTATCAAATACATGATAATGTTTTGGAATGATGCATTATATATGCATTATTTTTTGGTTTATAAAAATCACAATCGTTTATGCTTGTGGTTTATTATTTAAGACATTCAAAATGTGGAAGGAGGAGAAAGATATCGAAATAAAAGAGAAATTGAAAAAGAAGAAAGAAGAAGAGAGAGAGAAAGAGCGTGAAAAGGAGGAAGCTAAGAGAAAGAAAGAAGAGGAAAATCAGACTGCATTAAGGGGATGGTAAGCTTGTTGGATTACATGTATTACAATATACAGATCTCTGAACTTTGAGAGAAAACAAACTTGTGGTGACTTTCAAAACTCTATAAATGTTCACTACAGTAAAGCTATTCTAAAGCTACACTTTACAATTAACACATAATGAATGCATCAAATGTTTTTCTACAGCAATATAACTGAATAAAATTAGAAATGTTATTAATGAAAATATCAATGAATATAAATGTTTATATTTACAAACAGGAATAACAAAAAAGAACAAGTCTTAAAGGAAAAAGAAAAAGAAGAAAGAAAGAAAAAAATGGCCATTCTCAAAGAACAAGAGAATCTGAAAAAGGAGCAGGAGAAAGAGGCAGAAAAACTCTACCATGATTGGCTGAATAGAAAGGTGAGAAAATGAGGGAATTTGTTGAAGTACTTTATATGCAAATACATGTACATGTATTTTTATTAGTTAAATCGTACTCCTAGTCAAATCTGTCCAGTTTTATTCACTGGTCCCTTTGTAAAACAGTAGATGAGACCTCTGAGCTCTCACCTTCCTTTTTACAATACTCGTTGTGTGCACCCAGGTCTTGCTTGCTGTAAAGGTTGGTTCATGTAAAGTATGCTATAAATGGCCAGGATAAAATCTATAGATTTAGTTGACCGGTACAATATCGAACATCACAAGTTTCGATGAAACAAATAAACTGAAGATGACAAACCCTCTTATCCTAGTCTGCTGAAACGTGAAACTGATATAAAATCTTATTTGTAGGAGGAACAAAAAAAGAAGGAAAAAAGCAGAAGATATGGTTCAACAGAAAGCATTGAATTCCGCCCTGCATGGAGCCCAGCCAGTAAGACAATTCCATTTGGGAGATAGAATCTGTCAGCAATGATGAAGTCACTTTTTCACAGAAGACACTCATGTCAACAGCGTGTGGTTTGGTGTCATGCTAATGACTCAAAAGTAGTAGAGAAGACTTGACTTGCTTGTCTAATGATAATTATACTTCTAATGCAACAAGAGTTCAAATTGTCAGGAGTAGTTGGGGGAAATAAAAGTCCTTACCCCCCAGAACTAATCCCTGTAGAGTAGATAGGAATGGAGCTGGAACCATTTTCATAATATTTGCTCAGTCATGTATTCACAGCAAAATCTGTAGAACTTGCCCGTCCATTGTTTGGTTGTTAATTAATACATGTAATATGTCGTCTCAGTTTTTTCCTCTGCCTATTATTTTATACTTCTTTCACATGTATGTTGAATTCAAATGTATTTTTCAAATGTAGTACATGTATTATCTTTTTAGTGGCATAGATTCTGTTCTGGGGTATTTGGCTTCTCATGTCACATATGGAATACCGTCCTGTTATATGTGATATTGTTTCTACATGAATATGTACATGTACATACTCAACAGAGAAATTTTATGTTTGTGCTATGTAATATTTTGTTATAAATATCTTTGTTGATTTGTGTTGTTGCATCTGTGGTTGGTATTTTTACTTTCATATTTTAATGAATTTTTTTTTATATACATGTAACTCCCTTTAAATTCTTATCACTTTGAAATTTTTTGAAAGTGACAATGTGATACTGTCAGAGTTACATTTTCAATGCATTCCCAAATCAATTTAGAATCAGAATAGTTTTTAGTACAATTTTAACTTGTACCGCTGTTAAACTACATGAACATGTACAAATAAATGATTTTTTTTATTTTACCATATAATTTAGTTGTAACTAAGTTCTTTCTATCATTATATTTATCATAAAATCAGGAAAATAAAAGAATCTTGTTCTTGTTGTTGTAAATATTGGTTTGCCATTGAAATTCCCCGGAGAAAGTGAATCAAGAGTTATGAATACCTTTATCATTTATGATTCTGATGTGAATAACTTGAAATTTCAGCAAAATTATAATACCGGTAATACAGTTATGAATTTTCATACATTTTCCTATTAAAAATAAAACCAACATATACCCTACGAGAATGGCATCTGTCCATTTCAGATTGAGACCTTTTAACGTCTGGTATATCTAATGGCATTTAGCGTGATTTGTATGTTGAAAGCCCGTGATCTAAATTGAAAAAACTGCGTACGCTGTTTTGTACTGTGAAAGTTACTTTTATATCTGGCTACGTATATATTTCACTCATTAGCCTCGATGCAACCAGTAAAAATATATTCTACATGAAAGAGAAGTTTTCTTAAATTTCTTCTATTAATTTTATTCTTCTATGACAAAGGAATGTAATTTGACCAACAAAATGCTCGACATGGTGGGTGGTTGGTGTGTAGACGTGCTTATTTAGCCCGTCTTTCGTAGCATGAGTAAGACACCAATTGATTTTATATTAAAGTCTGTTGGACTCGTGCATACGATGTGTATGTTGGTTTTTTTTTTCATAAATAATTTATGTTCGGATAGAACTGTTTGGGCTAGCCACTCATATATAACCGTTACGGTTATGTTCTTATTCGTTACACTCATTAACCGAACATAAATAATTTAAACTATTATATAGATATATAAATACAGTGTCTATAGAAGCGTTCTTAAGAGTGCAGTTTCGACAGTAACTTATCAGCGCCTGTCAATGCAAAAGTGCTATTTGGGTTCTTTGCAGTTTTTTATGGAGTGAAGCTTGCTTTGTGGCAACGCACTTAAAAAAAAAAAATTAAGCAATTTGAAAATTTTGATGCTTTGACCCTCTGTGGTTACGAAGAAAGTGTCAAATTGAAATTTATATCTACTGATATCAAGTATGTTCTTAGTAAAAAGAAAAATGGAACATCGATATCGCACATTCAGTTGTGAAACATATGTACATGTAGGTCACACTAATGATAATCTACGCATAATATATCATATTAGTATCAAAGACAATTGTGTGAGATAAGAGAAATAATGGCTACAATTTTAGAACCTCTAGTTGTCTTGACAACTTTGTGTAAGTACTTATATTCATTAATATTCGTTGTATACCAATTTTCGTGGATTTTGCTGTTGATTTGATCCACGAAATTGAATGTTCATTAAAGTGTTATATCTAATATCCTATTGTGTTGATAGGATCATTAGCCACGAATTTACATATCCTTTTAGCACCGAATTTAACCCGGGACGTATATATGGCACGCCAAGTAAAAAAAAAAAAATAACTAAACATAGTTTCACAGTCGATAACCTATGTTTATCGGTTGTAAACTGTAGTTTACGGACAGAAAACTATAGTTAACGACGTTAATCTATATTTCACATCTGTAAACCATAGTAACACGATCATCTATGTTTCAGAAGTATTAACTGTAATACACACTAAAAACAACCATTTGCTATTGCAGAACTTAGTTTATCTGATAAATATTGTTTCACGTTTTGTGAAATTATGATTAACAACTCTTAATTACAAGTTAACGAATGTAAATTATAGTTTACAGATGTGAATCTATATTTATCAGCAAAGTCTATAATTGTTAACGTTTATTTACGGACAGAAAAACTTAGATTACCATTCGTAAACTATAGTTTACAACCGTTAAATATAGTTTTACAGATGAAAACTATAGTTAACGAATCGTAAAAAGAGGTTTGGTAAGAACCTCGTACATGTAAGTTGTTGGAACTTGTGTTCGAACCATTTGTATATGTTTATGCAATAAAATATGTTCAAACCAACTATAGTTTGCGGTTCGTGAACTATAGTTAACAATCGATAAACATCAACTGTGAAACTATTTTTAGCTTATTTTTGGCTTGCCATACGTATATACTTCCTTGATATAACTAAATCCAAGAAAACCAACAATTTTGTCCATTTGGTGGGGTTTTTTTTCAGTGACGGTATCACTAGGATGTAACGATGGCTGGGTCAAACACGGGAACTACTGTTTCCTGTTCAGTCACAACAAAGTCCACTGGGCCGAGGCCGCGGTTCGAATCTTTTTACTATACATACACATATTTCCTCGATAAATGATCGTTAATAACTTTAATGGGGATTTTGAAGGGTATATTATTCTATATTTATATGTATATTGGTATGTAAATAGTATGTTCTATTTGTATTATGGACTATGATATATGAATTTATAATACTTTCAGGAAATTTGTCGCGCCTTCAACTCATGGCTGGCTGAACCGACAACACACGACATTGATAATTTCATCGTCAGTAAAACAAGAGCAACTAGTATGTTGTCTTGAATCTTTTATAACCTTTTTTATAACCTCAATTATGCTTCTTAATCAACACCAGTGAACTGATTTCATATATAATCCACAAAGGGTTTCATTATCGACCCATCTCAATCCCCATCTTAAAGGTATATGTGGCGTATTTGGAGTAAAATTTTTGACATGAGTTTGAGTAAAAATATACATCATGCTTCTTATAATTTGACGTTTCACAAACTCTAGGCCCATAAAACATGTTCTGTCTTTAGTTATTTGTCTCTAAACTTTGCTACACGTCTGATGAATATTAATGTGATCCGCCATTTATAACGCCACTGCGCATGAGTGCGGGAAACCCTAGCATTGAAAACACGATGGAAGAAGAGTTTGTTTACAAATTAGAATCACGTTTTCCATGCCTTAAATTAGATAATTCTTATATCAGATGACACTCGAAGCATTATTATTCCGATATTCATTAATGTAGAACGATATAAATTGTTAATTATGTGTAATAAAGATGAAACACGATTTTAGGATCATCGACACGGTAAACCGAGTAGGCTAAATACCTCCCTGAGGAATGCATGTACTGAGAGTGTTTATTTATTCTTTATTCAAAAATTCCTCTAAATGAAAATCCACTTGTGGTTTATAACTTATAAAGTAAAGAAATGGAACACATGGAGCACGAACCTGACTAGCAAAACCCCTACAACTTCATGATGGAAACTTAATTTTAATTCGGCTTTAATTCCTATTACATCAATCTTCATGGTCTCCAATGACAATCTTCCCTTTGTTCATATCCTTGTCAGTCGGTCTCTTTTTTTTTTCATTGCCAAATATGTCAAACTTAACGGTATACCTATCTTTCTCGTCGTCGCCATTGTTGTTGATAGACCGAGATGGATGTCACGTGACCCAATTAAGGCGGGGTTATTCAAATCTTTTGTATTTTTTACCGTGCCGGTAAAAATTCAAAAATACTTTTTTGATTTCTTGTATCTTTGTTATGCGATTGACTTGTAAAGCGTAATTTGTGTGAAAGTCCTATCTTTTAGTAAAGAAATGAAGCAAATTATCAGATCTTATAATTGTTATTCACTAAAAATACGCCACATATACCTTTAAACCATTCGAACATCATCAAACATTTTATAGTTTGAAGCAAATCTAAGATGGAAACCGGTGACGTAAATAAAAATATGGACAGGGAGGGGGGGGGGGGGTCTCAAGAAAAATTCGTATCGAATGACATTAAATAGGGGATGTACATTTAAAATAATGCGCGTGTCCTGTTTTCAGGTCCTCATAGAGTATACTGGCTGGGTGGGTCTGACCTGCAGAAAGAGGGGACCTTTCAATGGCTGTCCACGGGGGACCCGCTCTCGTACACTAACTGGATTCCCGGTGATCCCAACAACGCCAACGCAGGGGAGGACTGTCTGATCGCCAACTGGAACGGGGACGGCAAGTGGGCGGACGCCGATTGTGAGTGGGTGGAGTACTACATCTGTCAGAGCGAGTAAGTCACGTGATTCCGACTCATTACATTTAAACAATAAAATGGTTTCTTTGGTGATTTATGCGGGATATGAAGGTAGCGACATTCCATAAAAATACATAACCCGCGTTTTTTGTTGTTTATATTTACATCTTTCTTTTAACAAATTAATGAATTGATCGTAAAGAGTAAGAAAAAGTAACTAAATTATTCCTAATGTACATAAGTACATTAAATAAAGGAAATAGCCAAGTCGTCTTATATGGGAATTTGAGTCTCACATCATCATGAGTATTTCGTGCATTCCGTGATTTTTCTTAGATTGCTGAAGGTTTCGACACATCGATAAACCGGTTAGAACTGGATTGTGTAGATTTCAGTTCTATCAGTTTCTATATAGCTATGAATCACAATCGGGTTTTTTTAAGAAATAGAGGAAAAGATACTCGGTAGATGTAAATACATGCTTATAGCTAGCTGCACATTTGTAGCTAGATACGAGAAATTAGGGTTGATAGGCCGTAGATGCCTAGCATAGAGCTACAGATTTGCAACTATTTCTTGTCGTTGTATTTTTCAAAGCTTTAAATGCATTTCTGTTTTTCCTAGGCACCGTGAATAAATGAATTAATACATTTTAATAATTTTACTTATGAACACAACTAATGTAATTTTTTTCTTTTTCTTCAGAGATGAATCTGGACAAATTCAAGTTATTGGATAGCAAAGATTTTTGCATCAACTGAAAACCCGTGAAAATAAATTAGAGAAAACTTCGTTGCCCTTAAAAATTCATGTCGATTATAGTATAGATACTTATATCACAAATATACGGCGGCGTGGAAGGGCCAGATGAAAAAATAAATTATTGTTATTTGTTCGGACGAATTAGGATTTGTTCGGACGAAGAAGTTATTTGTTCGGGCGAATTACGATTTGTTCGGACGAAGAAGTTATTTGTTCGGACGAATTACGATTTGTTCGGACGAATTAGCTATTTGTTCGGACGAATAAATTATTTTTTCGGACGAATTACGATTTGTTCGGACGAATAAGTTATTTGTTCGGACGAATTAGGATTTGTTCGGACGAATTAGGATTTGTTCGGACGAATTAACTATTTGTTCGGACAAACAAGTTATTTGTTCGGACGAATAAGATATTTGGTCTGAATAAGTTAATTATTGAGAGAGAGAGAGAGAGAGAGAGAGAGAGAGAGAAAGAGAGAGAGAGGAGAGAGAGAGAGAGGAGAGAGAGAGATTTCTACGATGGCCGATAGCGGCCGCCACTCTACACTAACGTTTTGTGTGTCGCGTGTACAACGTTTCACTGAAACCTTACTGACACATTACACCCGTAAGTAAAGGTGTACAGTGTCATTGCAAAATCTCATGTACACTCTACACCAACGTTATGTGTCTTAAGTGTCGGGAAAAGTTTCATGTACACTCTACATCTGAAGTGTAATGACACTGTACACTTTGTACACTTTTACTTTTAGGTGTATGTGTCAGTGAGTCTCAGTGAAAATGTTGTACACGTTACACACAAAACGTTAGTGTAAAGTGACGGCCGCTATCGGCCATCGTAGATTTCATAATCATGGATACGCGGATATGTAAAAAGTCTAAATCGGTTTACGAGATCATGCGCAGATCCAGGAAAGTTTCCCGATTGGGGGGGGGGGGGTCTGAAAGATAATTTTGTTTGCCCCCTCCACCCCCAACTCCCCTTTAGATGCCCATGGAGATGCCCATTCTAGGCAACGCAGGTTTTTCTTAAGGTCAGACGACACGTTCCTCAATTTTATATAACTTTTTTCAGGAATTTGTTATTGATTTACTACTACATGTACTTAGACAAACTTTCTTGCAAAAAATTAGGATACCTTACCATTTTTCTGCAAAATACTAGAGTATGCAATTTCCTATATAATCTTCTTGAAAATACACTTGAATTGTTGATATAAAAATAAATAAATGTACAGCACAGGGAAATTCACTATATTGGAGCCCCACCTCGTCCGGGGCTTGAACTCACGACCTATGGAACCTACGCTCCTAGCAGGGAGCGGCCACCGCTCTAACCACTAGGCCATCTAGACACATATCTATATATAAAAAAAGTTTCAATCATTTTAAAAATGATTATAAATAATAATAATTTTATTTGAACTCTTTATTACAAGGAGATACAAAAAAGATGTTCGAGGAACATGTCGTCAGACCTTAAGTAACTAAAAAAAAATCGCGCTATGCCATAACAAATAATATTACTCCCGCTCTTTATCGACATGCAAAATTTTGACAGATATTGAGACTTGAGCTTATATTCTGACAGCAAAATGTCAGATATTGTATAAATACAGGGACGTCGAAAGATATTTCATTTTTGGGCGGCGAAATTGATCGATAAGTTGGGGGGGGGGGGGGTTGAACCGGATTTAAGTTGTTATTCTACAGTGTGTGAAATTATTCTTGAATTTGATAAATTATATTGTCGCTTGTTTGATGGCACTATATAAGAAACCAAGCAAAGTTGTACTTAATCTTTATTTCTTACCTTTGACGACATAAAATATGTATCAAGATAACGCAACTCACATTCATATTAAAGAAGTTTATGTGCATCATGCGTGGATCTAGAGGGGGGGAGGGGTCAGCTGGAGGCTGAACCCCCTACCCCTTAGAAAATTCAAATTTCTTAAATTTACATAGTAAAGTTACCAAAAATAGGCCTAAGACCCCCCCCCCCCCCCTCGGCAAACATAGATATCCCTTGGAACCCCACCCCCCCTGAACAATTTTCTGGATCCGCGCATGTGCGTGTAAAAGCACCAATTATGTCCACGTAAATTTGATTCAACTTATCAGTCTCTGTTTAACTTCAAAGACGTTCAAAAATCCTTAAATGGATTTCCGTGAATCGTGTGCTCACATATTATATATATTTTTATAGCTCATAAAATATATAAGATTAGTTGTTTCTAACTTACAACTTGTAATTGATCATCAAAGCTGAAGAACGATAATATTTCTTTAATGTCAAACCTATCTAATTAATGCATTGTTGAATGTCGAAACATGTATATATACTCCCACTTTTGACTGTGTAAACAATAAAGTTAACACTTGGCCGCTCCATTGAACATAAATCGCCGTTACCATCGCCGCTCCAGTGAATACAGATCACCGTTATTAAATTTCAATTCAGTCTTAATTTTTTTTAAATTCATTTTTTTGTCGCCCCTGTTCATACACCCTTGAAATGTCAGTGACTAGTACATGTATAACATTTAGGTGTTATCATTTGAAGAAAAAAACATATTCAAGGCAAGGGGTGGCTTGATCACAGACCCTCTCCCCCTACATCATCTACATCATTGCCAGATCAGAAAGTCTTATAAATTACTCATAAAAAATGCTGTTTTATATACAAATATAACTTATTCGTCCGAACAAATAGCTAATTCGTCCGAACAAATCTTAATTCGTCCGATAAAATCCTAATTCGTCCGAACAAATAACTTATTCATCCGAACAAATCGTAATTCGTCCGAACAAATAACTTATTCGTCCGAACAAATAACTAATTCATCCGAACAAATCCTAATTCGTCCGAACAAATCCTAATTCGTCCGAACAAATAACTTATTCGTCCGAACAAATCGTAATTCGTCCGAACAAATAACTTATTCGTCCGAACAAATAACTAATTCATCCGAACAAATCCTAATTCGT
>WFKH01011919.1:51855-93240 GCA_016163765.1 Magallana hongkongensis | reverse complement strand
TTTTTTTTTCGTTTATCTGGTTTCTCTAAAATAATTTATTAAAATATGTAATGCAAATAAGGTTTAAATTTACTAGAGTTTTCGTTTGATACAAATAAAAAGGGGTGGCCCCTCAAATAAGGGGCTAAAAGGGGTTTAAAGTCTTTTATCAATATCTCTTTACTGAGAAATATTTTGTAATAACTTATAGAAGCAAAAATGTTCATCTTACAGTTATGTATCCATACAATATAATGATTTTCTCATGTGTTACGTAATTAGGGGTCAGAAGTTCAAAACATTGATCAACTATATCTCATATATTTTGATAAGCGGTATAGAAGAAAAGATGCTCATAATGATGCACTGAACAATATTCAACCATCAAAATTTGATTAAATAGCCCCAATAAGGAGATAAGGGGTGGGCCCCTTAAACGTTCTTTCTCAGATATATCAAGAACGATAAGGAATCTCTAAACACTTGTTGATCAAAATTTGTTCAGATTTAAATGACCTTTAGTTTGATACCAAGAAATAGGGGCTGGCCTCTTAAATTAGGGACCCAGAGGGGTCTCAAGTCTTTTATCTATAGCCGTTACTGAGTGGTATTTTGTAATAAGTGAAAGAAGCAACGATGTTTATCTTACAGCTATGTACTTATACAATATAATGATTATTTCATTTGTTACGTAATTAGAGGTTTTTAGGGGTCAGAAGTCTAAAACTTTGATCACCTATATCTCGTAAAGAAAATTATTTTGATAAGCAGTATAGAAGAAAAGATGCTCACGATGATGTACTAAACAACATTAAACCATTAAAATTTTGTTAAACGGCTCCGATAAGGAGATAAGGGGTCGGTCCCTTAAACATTCTCTCTCAGATATCTCAAGAACGATAAGTAAACGAATTTCCAATTATTTGTTGATCAAAATGTGTTAAAAGCAATTTTCATTTGAAATTTCATTTGATACCAAGAAAACAGGGACTGTTCCCTCAAATTAGGGGCCAAAAGGGCTCTAAAGACTTAGGGGCCAAAAGGGCTCTAAAGACTTTCTTCCATGACACTTACTGAGAAATATTTTGTAATATGTTATAGAAGCAATGTTTATCTTTCAGTTATTTAACCATACATTATCAAACTCTTCTCATGCGTTAGGTAATTAGGGGTTTTAAGGGGCCAGAAGTTCAAAACTTTGATCACATATATCTCAGAAGGTACAAATATTTGGAAAAGCAATATAGAAAACAAGATGCTTAGAATGATGTTCTTAATTAAACATATTCAACCATCAAAATTTCGTTAAATGGTCACGATAAGGAGATAAGGGGTCAGCCCCTAAAACGTTCTTTCCCAAATAGCTCAAGAACGGTAACGATTTCTGACAGTTTTTAAACATTTGATACGAAGAAAAAGGGCAGGCCCCTAAAATTAGGGACCCAGATCTCAAGTATTTTATCTATTTTATCTATAGCCCTTTACTGAGTGGTATTTTGAAATAGGTTATAGAAACAAAAATGTTAATCAATCAGTAATGTACCCATACAATATAATGATTTGCTCATGTGTTACGTAATTAGGGGTTTTAGGGGGTGTGGTGTTTCATGCCGGAAATAATCCGGATCTGACGTCTCTAAAACTAGTCTTGTTAGTTCTACTTCCACACATGTGCTAGCAGTAGAAAACTCTTAGGTTTTCCTAGCTATAGGACACTATAGAAGTAAGTATTTTGTATTATAAGTATATATATATGCATTGAGAAAACATATTGTGCTGTAGATTGTTTAAGTTTCTCCTGCATTAATATTGGCCAATGTCTGATACTTTGAATATTATCATGTTCGCTGTTTAGTTGGCTATTGTACAACATAGATTGGTTTATTCCTACCTTGAAGTCATACAAATACTAGTGTTAAACAAGTGTCAAGGCTATGTATTTATATACTATATCAAAGATATTACTTTGTGAATTGTGTTATAAAGAAGCACGACCGTTGTTTGTGTAAAAGTTCGAAATTCAGTAAATATTTTAGAAAATGGCATAATGTAAAATGTGGAATTCAAATGCATGTGTGTTTTTCTATTGTTTACATATTGAAACACTGTCATTATTTGTTTACAGTTTTTACCCTATACGAGGAGGCATTAAACAACCTTTGGCAACACCTTTGGCTAGTTACTGCACAGTGAAAATTCTCAGTTCAACATGGCAAGTGGATACAGCAAAGTTTTACAGCCCGAGAAGACTTACATCAAAGACACCAAACCTGTGGTGCCCGATCCGAAAGTGACACCCTCCGCTAAACTTACCAAAAAACTGTCGTCTCTATGGTCTGGTGAGTCCACGACCGGAAACTTGATTAGACAACAGAATACCAAACTCGCAGCAGCAATGGTTGAACTACAGTTTGCTGATAAAACAGCATCTATCAAAGCAGAGAAAACTATTTTGATGAAGAAAATGTACTTAGCGGAAGCGCAGACAACACTTGAAGCGATGGAGCTTGCTTTGAATGGTGAATCCTCTATCGAGGAATCAGATACGAAGGATCGCATATTAGACTATGTAGCTCAACAAAGTGATCTTGTTGCAAAGCAGAAATCTGAAGAGGTTGAGGAGCCTGTTCAGCCTGACGTATTCCAGGAAAGTACAGGTCCCTTCACTGAACTCCCGGATCCGCCAAGCAGAGTTGGCTACGATATAACTCCAAGAGCACAGTCTACACCTTGAATTGTTGCTAACTCCAGACGTACGGAGGTCCATCCAGATGTGACTGATATTTCCCAATACCTTGCGAAGAGAGACCTGATATCCTCCAGATTCACCATGTTTGATGATACTCCAACAAACTACTATGCATGGAAAGTCAGTCTCAAGAACATTTTGAGTGTCTTACTGCAGGCTACCCCACTGGAATACCTAGACATAATGGTGAAATGGCTGGGCTCCGAATTGCAACGTCAAGCCAAAAGTATTCGAGCAGCCAACATAGCGAACCCGCAGACAGCTATTGACCTCATCTGGGAGCGTTTTGATTCCAGGTTTGGCAGTCCGGAAGTTATAGAGGACTTACTTCAATGTAGATTAGCTAAACTACCTAGACTAACCAGCAACAGTCGTAAAGAATACTTTAATTTGCTAGATTTAGCTACAGAAATTTTAGCCATCAAGAAGGATGACGAAAACAAGACTTTATTTTCGTACTTTGATTCATCCCATGGAGTTAACAAACTAGTGTGCAAACTTCCTCACAATTATCAGGTCCATGGAAGTTTGCAAATTCAAACAGAAAAATAAAGGACAGTATCCGACATTTGATACCTTTGTGTCCTATCTTCAGAACCTTGCACGTATGAAGAATGACCCGAGCTTTGTGTATGAAACGTCAACGACACCAAAACAAACAGTTGGAGGTGGGGGTCATAAGCCTTATGGACGTGGTGAAGAGAGAAATGTGATACACACAAGAAAAACAGAGGTGAAGGGAGAAGCGCACAAAGAAGACGATGGATATTAGTGCCCTCTTCACAGATCAAAGCACAAGTTGAACGACTGCCTAGCGTTTCGTCAAAAACCACAGGACGAGCGCAAGACGTTCCTCTACTCCAATGGATTGTGGTCCAGTAAAGCATCATGCAAAGAACTGTAAGACTGTAGTTAAGTGCAATTTGTGCAATATATCAACACATCCTACCGCCTTACACGAACAACAGGAAGTGATCTCAGCATGTACACAAATTTGTAAGACCGCATATGGTAAGAGCAAGTCGTTTGCGAAGATACTTCCAGTTAAAGTGTACCTCGAGGGACGCAAGGACCTATCGCGACTTATCTACACTGTGGTTGAAGACCAAAGTGACCACTCACTAGTCACCCCAGCTTTCCTTGACTCATTTCATGATAACAGCCCTGTTTATGAGTATTGCATCGTTTCCTGTGCCGGACGTAAGCTATCATCAGGAAGACGGGGAATTGGTTATGTCATCGAGTCGCTCGACGAATTAACTGTCTTAAAACTCCCAACACTGGTGGAATGTTTGGATATACCTAACAATAGGGACGAGATTCCATCACCAGAAGATGCCTTGCAATACCCATACTTGCATGACTTTGCGCCATTTCTCATGCCTGTAAACGACAAGATTGAAATAAAACTTTTGATTGGCAGAGATCTCATCACAGCCCACCATGTCCAAGACCAACGCATAACCTTATGCTCAAAGGTTACCTCTAGGATGGGTCATCCTTGGTCAAGTTTGTCTTGGTAATGCACACATCACTGACAATGTGAACGTGAAGAAGACTTTCGTTTTACCAAATGGCAGACCATCTCTGCTAGAACCCTGTGAAAGCAAGTTAAGGATTTCAGAAAACCTATTTCAGAGAACACTTCAAGATGAGAAGCTTGGAATGTCGATGGACGACAAAGCGTTCTTGCAGATTATGGACTCAAGCTTTACCAAAGATGAAGATGAACACTTGGTTGCTCCTCTTCCTTTCCGAGAGGATAGACCTCGCCTACCTGACAACAGATAATAGGCTTTGAGGAGAGCCAAGACTTTGGATCTCAGCCTACTTCGTAATCCTATGAAGCGTGAGCATGTACAAGAATTCATGAGAAAGATACTAGATCGTGGTCATGCAGAACCCGCTCCGCAGTTATGCACGGATCAAGAGAGATGGTACTTACCCATGTTTGGGGTCTATCACTAAAAGAAGCCGGATTCCATCTGCATGGTATTTGATTCATCAGCTAAGCACCAAGGGATTGCTCTCAATGATGTTCTACTCAAGGGACCGGATACTTCCAACAGTCTTCAGGGAATCTTGATGCGCTTCCGTAAGGAGAAAATCGCAATCACAGCTGATATGGAACAGATGTTTCACAACTTCTGAGTTTGCGAACCTCACAGAGACTACCTTAGGTTCATAGGTGGCATCAGGACAACAACATGGATAAGCCCTTGACAGATTACCGGTTGACGGTCCATGTGTTCGGAAATAACCCGTCCCCTGCCGTGGCCACATGTGGACTCAGTAAATCTGTGTCAGAAGCTCACGATGATGTAAGGAATTTTGTTATTCGTAATTTCTATGTGGATGATGGTCTCATCAGCTGCCCTGATGAGATGGAAACCATGGATCTTTTCAAGAGGACCCAATAAGCCTTGATGAAGGGGGGGTCACCTCAGACTTCACAAGATAGCTTCCAACTCAAAGATGGTGCTACAGATGTGTGACTCCATTGATCTGGCGAAAGATCTCAAAGACCTTGATATCGGACTAGACAATTTGCCCTTTCAGATAAGTCTTGGTGTTTCTTGGGACATAGAATCTGACGACTTTGTGTTCCGTGTGTCTACTGACCGTGGACCATTTACTGGTCGTGGGTTCCTATCTACTATTAATAGTCTGTTCGACCCATTGGGAATCACAGTTCCAGTGACACTTCAAGTTAAACTCCTACTGCGAGAAAATGATGTCTTCACTCCGCGGTCCAGTAGACTGGGATGAACCATTGCAAGATACATTCATTAAACGATGTCAGTGGTGGGTCAACTCACTTCAGCAGCTTAAACTTCTCAAGATCCCTAGGATGTATTGCATGTTCTCCATTGCCCATTCATCGAGATGTGAAGTCCATATTTTCTCTGATGCATCCAAGGATGCCATAGCTGCTGTAGCATACGTAAAATTTTTCTCTGAAACCGGCAAGCATGATGTAGGATTTTTTCTAGGAAAAGGAAATGTAGCTCCCACACACGGGCATACCATACCTCGGCTTAAACTCTGTGCTGCCGTCATGGCAGTAGAGCTGGCGGAAACTATCAGTGAGCAACTGGACTTTGACAAGGACACATTTCACTTCTACACAGATAGTAGCATAGTATTGAGGTACATCTCCAATGATAGTAGAGGTTTCCATGTGTATGTTGCGAATCGCGTGGGAAGAATTAGATCCTTCAGTAAACCTAGCCAGTGGAACCATGTGCACACTGATTTCAATCCAGCAGACCTGGCCACTCGTGAATTTCATGCTAGTGACTTACCATACAGCATGTGGATTCATGGACCTACCTTCCTACACCAGGACCAAGCAAGTGTTGAGAACAAATCAGAAGGATTTCCTCTTGTTGATGCTGAAGAGGACAGAGAGGTGAAGAAAGAGGACATTACGTGTCTAAAGACAACACTAAAACCTAGTTTTGAATGGGAAAGGTTCCCAAGATTTTCCACATGGAAGAATTTGATAAGAACAGTTGTTAACATAAAGAGCCTTGCAAGAAAACACAAGAAACTCCCGCGGAACATATCGGTTTCAGAAGCTGAAACTGTCATCATTAAGGGAGTACAGAGCACTTTTCAGATGAGATTGAAGCCATCATGGAGGGGAGAAGCCCACCTCGGAACAGCTCCTTATTGCCTTTGAAACCAATTCTAGATGAGCAGGGATAGTTACGGGTAGGAGGACGGATTCAGAAGATAGAAGATGGAAGACGGAACGAGTACACAAAGATGCTCACCTGTCACCCTGTTATCATTACTAAGGGACACCTTTGTAGGAATAGACACGTTCAGTCCCTGGCCCATAGTTTTCCGTAAAACAAGAGGCGTAAAACAACAGAGCAACCAGAACCGTTGGGCAATTTTTTTTACTTGCCTAGTATCCCGAGCGGTACATATTGAGCTTGTGGAGCAACTCAGTAGTTCCTCGTTCATAAATGCCTTAAGGAGATTCGTTGCAGTGAAACAATATCGCCCTGACAGGGGCACCAACTTCGTGGGGGCAGTAAGTGAGTTGAGCATTGACGCACATTTTGTGGAAACTGGATCAGTTGGGCAATATCTGGCTGAGAATGGAGCTTCTTGGTTGTTCAACCCTCCCCATGCATCCCACTTCGGCGGTGTCTGGGAGAGGATGATTGGTGCTTGCAGAAAGATATTGGATGGCATCTTACTCCAAAACAAGTATGAACTCGCCCATGAAGTATTATCAACATTTATGTTAGAGGTGTGTGCTATCTTAAATGCACGCCCATTGGTACCTGTCTCTTCAGACCCTGATGAACCTGCAGTTCTCTCACCGTCACTTTTGCTTACCCATAAACCTTCATCGATGGACCCTCAACTGCCAAAGTTTGAGCTTAAGGACGCGTTGAAAGCCCAGTGGAAGTTTGTTCAGCATCTGGCGGACAGCTTTTGGAGGCAATGGAGTTCTGAATACCTACACAATCTACAGAAGCGACAGAAGTGGGAATCAGGCAGCATAACATTTAATGTTGATCATGAAGGAGAGCGATTTACCCAGAAAACGATGGCCACTTGGTGTCATTGAAGAAACATTCCGGAGTGATGATGGTCTGGCTCGCAAGGTGAAAGTAGGTCTAGTTCGCGACGGTAAAAGGGCATTTTATGTGAGACCCATCACCTAATTGGTGCATCTGATCGAAGTCAAGTGACATAAGATCATGCATTTACAGTTTGTAATTGTGTTTGATATATGCTTTATGTTTACATGTTGTTGCAAAATCAAGTAAGAATCCCACTTGCATGTGTTCATATCGTCTGATAATAAGACAGGTTGTCTTGCTATTGTTACCAGTTATTAATATTCATTTTTGTACTTGTATTTTTTATTGTCATTTACTTGACAGCTACCCTACTATTAGTAGTTACTACCCTTTGTTTATTAATACCAAATTTTGATAAAAATTAGTGATCTCCTATGTAAATCAGGAGAGGAGTGTGGTGTTTCATGCCGGAAATAATTCGGCTCTGACGTCTCTAAAACTAGTCTTGTTAGTTCTACTTCCACACATGTGCTCGCAGTAGAAAACTCTTAGGTTTTTCTAGCCATAGGACACTATAGAAGTAAGTTTTTTGTATTATAAGTATATATGCATTAAGAAAACATATTGTGCTGTAGATTGTTTCAGTTTCTCCTGCATTAATATTGGCCAATGTCTGATACTTTGAATATTATCATGTTTGCGGTTTAGGTTTATTGTACAACATAGATTTGTTTATTCTAACATTGAATATAAATTCAAGGCTATGAATTTATATACTATATCGAAGATATTACTTTGTAAATTGTGATATAAAGAAGCACGACCATTGTTTGTGTAAACATTCGAAATTCAGTAAATTTTTTAGAAAATGGCATAATGTAAAATGTGGAATTTCAATGCATGTGTGTTTTTCTATTGTTTACATATTGTAACATTGTCATTATTTGTTTACAGTTTTCACCCTCTACGAGGAGGCATTAAACAACCTTTGGCAACACCTTTGGCTTGTTACTGCACAGGGGGTCAAAAGTCCAAAACTTTGATCACATATATCTCATAAAGGAAAAATATTTTGATAAGCAGTATAGAAGAAAAAATGCTCATAATGATGTATTCAACAATATTCAACCATCGAAATTTTGTTTTAATGGCCCCAATAAGGAGATAAGGGGTCGGTTTTTTCTTATATATGTCAAGAATGGTAACGAATTTCTGAACACTTATTGAACAAAATGTGTTTAGATTTAAATGTCCTTTCATATGATACCACGAAAAAGGGTCTAGTTCCTATGATTAGGGACCCAGAGGAGTTTAAAGTCTGATAACTATAGCACTTAATAGAAGGGTATTTTGTAATAGGTTATAGAAGCAAAAATGTTTATCGTGTGTACATAATCAATATAATGATTTTCTCAAGTGTTAGGTTATAAGAGGATTTTAGGGACCAAAAGTAAAAATCTTTGATATTTTTAAAATCTAAAATAAGAGAAATACAAGTACTGTGGAATCATAATTGTTCGTGAGGGACCAATGTTCGTGGCTTTCGTGGGTAACCCTTGCCCACGAATTTACATCCCCACGAACTTATACACAATCATTTGTTTAATAGTTATGAAAATTATTCCGATTACACTACCAACGAAATTACATCCCCACGAACCAGGAAAATTTGGGCTACCCACGAACATTGACCCCCACGAATAAAAATGATTCCACAGTATTTAAAAAGCAACGTAAAAAGAAGATGCTCAAAAATATGTACTTTTAAGTATGCAACCACCAATATTTCGTTAAATGACCCCAATATGGGGGTAAGGGGTCAACCTCTAAAACGTTCTTTCACAGAAAACTCAATAACGGTAAACAAAACTTATAAACATGTGTTTAACGATATATGTTAAAAATCATAAGGCCTCAAAACAAGGGACCGACCCCTCAAATTACAGACTAAGAGGGGTCTAAAGTCCATAGCTCTTTACTTTTCTCATTTATTATATAATAAGGGATTTTAAGGGGCTGAAGTCCATAAGTTTGATTCTTTTTTCTCCAAAAGGAGAACTTTATTGAAAAGCAATACAGAAAAGCATTACGACTCCGCCCCTTTTTCAACATCATGTTTCGATGTCGTAAATCAAAGTCAAGGTCATATCAACACCGAACATCGGACTGAAGACCTCCTCGTTGCTCGCAACGAGATCGTGTCTAGATCATTCATATTTTTGTAGACGCAGAGATCCACCACTTCTAAATGGAATGATCTAGAGAGAATCAAGAAAGATAATCCAGTGTTAGCTCCCTTAGTAGACGAAGTTAGAGACTTTGTAAGATCAAGTAAATCAGACAATACTAACAAACAATATGATTATTTCGGTAACTTCGAATTCTTAGAATGGTGTCGCCTTTATAAATTCTCAGCTTTACCCGCAGATGCTTGTATAGTAGTTTTGTACATTTCTTTTTTGGTACAGAAAAATGTTTCTGTTTTAGTTCTCAATTCCAATTTCTTCAGTATATCATGAAAACACGATTTTAATCTTTTAAAAAATCCATGTAAAGAATATTTTGTTGTTTTATGATTGAAGGTGCAAGGAGAATTTTGTCAAAGCCAGTCGAAAAGAAAGAACCTGTTACAATTAAAGTAATGAAAATGTTGCATACAATACACAATTCGGGAACTCTCGAGAATTGGCAAAATTAAGAATGTATTGCATGTTTAGTTTAGCTTTTGCAGGGGTTTTTTTTCTTGGTTTAACGAGCTTGTTAATATTCGTTTTAAAGACATAAGGCTCTGTTCATCTCATGTAGAGCTCTTCATCCTAAGAAGTAAGACAGATATAGAGGATAAGGTAACAAACTTTACAAGAACTTACAAAAATACTTGCCATGACGCATGCCTCGAAAATTGCATAAAGGTGGCAAACATTTTGGAAGCAGATGAGTTTTTATTTAGAGCAATGCAATTTAAAAAAGGTGCACATTGTCTGATTTCTTGTAACAAGCCTATTTCATATTCTAGAGTGAGAGAACTGTTTAAATCCAATTTAGAAAGCATCGGAGTTGAAAAAGACAAATTTGGTCTTCATTCATTACGAAGTGGTGGTGCAACTTCGGCTGCAAACAATTTAGTTCCTGACAGGTTATTTAAAATACACGGTAGATGGAAATCGGAGAATGTGAAAGATGGTTATGTGCAAGATCACAGGTGCTTGAGGACAGGACCCCCCCCCCCCCCCCACCCCGATTTAAACCCCCGGGGTATAGTTGACTTTTTGATAGAAATTCCTTTAAAATCATGTACACAACATGTTCCATTTTATATATCTGAAAATTAACGGAAAATAAACGATTAATGTAAAACACTCCCCCCCCCCCCTTCATATAAAAAGAGGAAAGGTATCAAACCCTTCGTCATTTTGGGACTACAAAACATGTATCCGCTTTATATATCAAACAAGCACGAGATGATATTATCGCAGTAAATATAATTCTTCCTCACTATGCTTTTAAAATAAATGTATGTTTTTCTGTAAACCCACTATATCATGTTAAACGAGTTTTTTGAAGACAAGCTAGGTAACTGTGACGGAAGTCAACATCTTTCAGTGACGTAATGTACACTCATGATGGATAAAATCCGAGGAGTCTTTTTGCGCGCCAATAGAATGAAATCGATTTTCTCGGATGTTATCGTACCAAAGTGACCAACAGATGTTTACTTCCGTCACAGTTACCTAGCGAAGTGGCATACCTTTCCTCTTTTTATATGCAGGTTGGGGTTGTTTTAAATAATTCGTTTATTTTCAATTAATTTTCAGATATTTGATATGGAACATGCTGTATACATGACTTTAAAGGACTTTCTGTCAAGAAAGCGTCAACTACCCCGGGGGTCTAAATCAGGGGGTGGGGGGCTGTCCTCAAGCGCACCTGTGGTGCAAGATAATATAAAATCCTAACTTTTAGTTTCCCTTAATTTAGGTATTTAAATTAAACGATAGCTTTGTTATTTAGAGCTGAGTACACAACTCATATCCAATAATAACCAATCGATCGTAGGTATTGTCTCTGTGTTTTATTATGGATAAGAAAAGAAATATTTAATTAAGGTCTTCCGTTTTCAACAGGAGACCTTATTGTTATTGCTTTGTTTCTTTTTCACTATTATTATTATTGGGGGGTTTTTATGTCACGTTTTCTCAAAAACGCTTCAGCCGATTTTGATAAAATTTTCAGATCTTACTTTTTTCAAAATTTGTAAGAAAATTAAACGTCATTTTTCTGGTCGTTACTTCCGGTCCCGAGGTATTTGAGATTTTATGTTTTAGCTTGTTCACGATTTTCTCCAAAAGTATGAAAGGTAGAACTTTCAAATTTTCAGGGATTGTAAAGAGTCATCAGCCGCAGTGCCCTTTGCATATCCTAACGTTCGCTGTCACTTCCGGTCGTCACCGAAAGGAAACAAAATATAGTCATTTTTCAAGTTTTTTGATTTCAATTTTTCTTATGCTATTATTCGATAGAGACGGTTTCAAAACTTCAGAATTTTAAAATCGCCCCACTTCAAAATCCCAAAGTCCTGAAGCGAGAGTCCTCGTAGCTTAGTCGTTAGAGTGGTGGACTTGTGCCCAGACGACCCGGGTTCAGTTCCCGAGTGCCGAATGTTTTTTTCTTTCGGCATACTCTAAAACCTGGCCTGGCCCCATTGTCCTGGCCTGGCCTCAAAGTTGGCCTGGCCTCAAATTTGGCCTCAACAAAAATGTTTGGCCTCAATTTTATTTTTTATATTTCTTCATACATTTGATGATTGTATTGATTTTTTATTGATTTATGTTCAATACATATGAAACGTCACACTAGATGGCTTTAGTGTCTAGTGATAGTTCTATTGAAACATGTATATGACTACAGGTATGAGTGATTGATTCTAGTAGATTTTGATACAGTTTGTTTTTTAATTCCAAAGTTCTTTAAGAATGTAAAACTGCCATTGTATTACACCATGGCATGTTTTTTTTCTTTCAATGTACTTAATTGAATCCAACTGCTCTCAGGATCGGACAATACCTTTATCAAATACTTGTTTGAGAAAAATAATAATGGCAGAGACCATTTTTTTTATTCTAACCAACATTAAAGGTCACAAAATGTTTTGCTTTGTTCAAATTCTGATATCGAAGTTCAGCCATAGGGAAAAAAATGTTTTCTAAATATACAACAACACATGCATGAAACTCTACTCTAATCAAGAGGTGATGATTAATGACTATCACTGAATCAAGTTATCGGAGGATGCAATGTTGCAGTCATTCACAAATGACATTTTTTAAATTAGACCGTGTGAAATATTAAACGGCAGTGCAGGCAATGAATCTGACCCCAATAAAGCGACAGAGGAGACTGATATCGAATTTCTGCTTTGGAGGGAAATTTGGGTTTGATTGGTGTTGACAAGTAATGTGAGCGAAATGGCATTTTTAAAGTGAATTGCACGTGGATAGAGATTTGATGCTATGAATCAGTTCACAAATGTTTGAAATTTTTATTGATCCTTTAAAAAGGTCAGTCTCTTAAAATGATGTTTTACTTCGTTTTTCTAATATCTATATTCTACATTTTGTCTACTTTTTGAAGTGGGGGAGGGGGTTGCGTCTCTGAATTTTAACGCCGATTGCTTTAGTATTGGGCATAATCCATTCCTTGGCAATAGTAAGAGCAGTGTTGCAAATGCATATCATATGGATATGTGTATGTGTGTAAACATTAATAAAATTAATTAAAACTCAGTCAGGTCTCTTGTTATGTTTTTTTTTCATATGATTTTCCCTTAAACATTAAGAAATCAATAAAAAATTCAATAAAAACTCTTTGCAACTGTAAAAATTTTAATTTGAGGCCAAAAATTCTTGAAGACGCCAAATTTTGGGCCAGGCCAAAATTTGAGGCCAGGCCAAAATTTTGGGCCAGGCCAAATTTGAGGCCAAAAGTGAGGCCAGACCAATGGGGCCAGGCCAAGCCAGGTTTTAGAGTATGTCTTTTTTCTTTCTTAATTGTGTGTTGTTTAACGATTTTATCTTTAAAATGATGGATTTCAATGTTTTTTGTTTTAATTTTATCAAAAATTAAAAATATCAATATCAAAAATATTGAGCGTGTTAAAGGAACCTTTTTATTTTAATCTGATGAAGCCTTACTCTTGGCTTAGCCTATTTAATCTCTCTCTCTCTCTCTCTCTCCTCTCTCTCTCTCTCTCTCTCTCTCTCCCTCTCTCTCCTATTTAATAAAGTCATTCCAAACATAAGGATAATTTTAAATATTAGTATAGATAAGGAAAATAGTTGTTTTTCGACCCGCGGTAAACTTATTTTGTAATGCAGTTGCACCGTTGGAACCTGATGCATTGTTGTTGCGGTGGTATGCCTTTGATGCCGGCGAAGTGACGGCCGATTGAGTCTAGCAAGCAGCTGTCGTAAACATTGGTAGTCCGAGTATCGCAATAAGTCGCAATAAGTCACAATACGGATTTTACAATATTGGTTTGACTTTTACATAGCGTTTTAGATATCTGGTATTGATTTTGCTCTACGTCGGCATTGTAAACAATGTCAATGATAAGCAATTTAAATACTAATGTATCTATTGAATGAGCGATAAAAATGATTGATGTTAATAGACTAGATTATGTAAAAAGAAATTTGAAAAAAATGTCATTTTTTAGAATAAATATACACCGACTACCCAGGATCTCAGATATGCTTACACCTATATCCAAGTGTATGTACTTGTTAACAGTCACGTTGAGCTCACAGAAGGAAAATGAATATAAATGACAAATTAAATTATTTCCAATATTATTTCCAATATTTAAATATTGATTTTGTGTATTGTTTTAATTAGTATACTTAGTCTAGCTCTCATACAGTATGGACCCCCTAATCCTTAGTATGAATTATATATTTGGTATTTGATTAAACGTTCATTTACAATCATCGAGTGCCGAATGGTTTTTTCTTCCTTAATTGTGTTTCGATTTATAATTTAATCTTTGAAATAATGGATTCCGTTTTAATTTTATCAAAAATCACAATAATAGAGACTTTTTTGTCAATTGAAATCCTTAGAGAGAGTTAAATGGAATTTGAAGACGTGTTAAGAAATGATAAAAAAAAAAACACCTATCCTGATAGCCTATTTTAAGGTGCATTCAAACGGAAGACCTCGTGTTGCTCGCAACGAGATCCCGTCTAGTTTATTTTCGTTTTCATAGGAAATATGTAGTACTAGTATTAGGAGTAGAGATATTGCATAATTATTTCTTTGTGCATCGGTCAAGGCGTATTTAAGTTCTATCTCGGGGGTTTAAAGTCATTCGAGTTAGTACTCAGCTAAAAATAACAAGCATGACAAGTTTGAATATTAATGGGGTGTTTGTTTGCTATAGTTATTTGTTTTCTGTTGTAGCTTTGTATTGAATTGATGCCCAGCAGATACAGATAAAATTTCTTGATGGTAGATTTAATATTAAAATGTATTGTATATCATAAGTAATTTTACAGTATCACACTTTGTATATCAAACTAATTTTTAAATAATAAATTACAAGAAACGTTATCTAGCAATTGTACATATTCAACAGAAGAAGGATCACATGGAATAATTAATAATTATGTAAATTAAAGAGCTGAGTGCACAACTCATATCTAATAATAAACAATCGATCATAGGTATTGTCTTTGTGTTTTATTATGGATAAGAATAGAAATATTTTATTTGCGGATTAAAGAAGTGAAGTAGAAAATAATGCTGTTCACAATGAATAGATGGATCTACACAAAATATTTAATAACGGGACAAACCTCCAAACAACTTCCTCTAAATATGCACATCTATACTTTCGTTTTTAACGAAAACAAAATTCTAAATTGCAAAGGGCCAGCATTCGCAGATAATAGAATCGGAATTTCCTGTTAATACGCACATCTACACATTGTGTCCTATATTATACCGACAAAGTTTTACGAAATTCTTTGCAGCAGTTTATGAGGATTTGCGCTGACAATCTGTGCACTACTACATTGTATATTCAATATATATAGTTCAATATATATATAGATCACATAAACCGAAATTCTAAGGAAAAAAAAGGAAGCGGAATTTCCATTCCAAGGGAAAAAAAGGAAGCGGAATATCCTATTAATGTGCACATCTACACATTGTGTCCTACCCTGTTCACGACTATATACGATATATGTAGTTAACTATATATAGTCAAAAGGACCGAAATTAAAACAAAAAGGAATCAGAGTTACCTGTTTATATGCATATCAATACATTGTGTTCTACATACCTAAAAGGTTTTTCGAAATTCTAGGCATCGGTTTAAAAGGAGTTGTGCGGACAAACTGTTCACTACTATCTTGAATATATCGCCAAAATTCCAAGTTCAGTAAGGCCAAAATTTGTAGAAAAATAAAGGAATAGGAATTTTTTAGCCAACACAGATCTACCTGTATTTTTCAAAATGTTGGCTAAGTGGGAAGACACCAAAAGGAGTTGCGCTTACAAACCGTTCACTACTAAATTATATTTATGGTCATAAAAATAAGATCAATAAGACCAAAATTCCCCGAAAACGATGAAATCTGCACATCTAAATATTGTGTTTTTTATACCTACAAAGTTTTAAAATGGTTTAATAGGAGTTGCCATGACAAACACAATCAGTACTGACGAACACCGGAAGGTAAAATACAATGAATATACCTTGCAGCTTGCATTAAATAGATATAGTTTCTGCGTTGTGTATTGACAATCCTTAACTATATTCTTAAGTTCTATGTGTTTTATTCATAAAGAGGTTCCGATTGCATCCATTAACTTCATAAAGGATCCACTCTGCGGGGCGTCCTATAAATTCACCAGTCCGTCCGGTCCGTCCCGACATCTGGTCTGGAACATATATCCTTCTTGGCTGAATCAGGCTCAAACTTCATCAATAGAGTGTCTTTGGTAAAGAAAGTGCAGTGACCTTGAACCAAGTTCCTAGCTCTTTGATTAAGGTCATGGCAAACATGTGCAGAGACATTGAACCAAATTTCTAGGTCATGGCAGACATGTAAAAAATCCCAAGGCTCTCTTGATCACAATTTCTCTTCCCTTAGACCAATCTGTCTCATTATTCATAAACACCGTGCTTGTGAGTAAAGGGTGTGCAATGACATTTAAAAAAGTTTCCAGCGCAATAGTACCTTATAAACTCCCCTGGGATATATCTGGCTCACACGTTAATAAAAGACTGCCTGTAAGTAAGGAGTTTGCAGTTGTATGTACCTTTATTTCAGTTTCTGTAAATAGTCAAGGTCATAGCTGACCTCCTTGTAAAACCCAATGTCTGGAACCTCTTTTTCTCCCCATTATCCTATCTGTCCTTTACAACACCATAAGAATGTTTGTTGGATAATGGATGTACATTGAACTTAATTTTAAAGTCAAAGAATAAGGTCAAAGCAAAACTCTGATTATTTTTTCTAAGTTCAAGAAGCATAACTCTGTCAAAACTCATTGAACCTGGACCAAATTCGAACTTGACCTGTATTGTCTGGTAAAATCACGAAACTTTATATGCACTTGTAACTTTATATATACATTCCTTCAAAACTTAGAGGAAACTTAGAAAAACTTAGAAACTGAAATTTTTTTTTCAGTTCAAGAGGCATAACTCGGTAAAAAAATCTCATCGGACTTGGACGAAATTCGAATTTGACCTGCGTATTTCTATGAAGTATCCATAAATCAAATTTGAGTTGAATTTTGTTAAGATAATGAGCGAAAAGTTAATGATGAAGGAAAGACAAGAAAAACAAGAGGCCCATGGGCCATATCGCTCACCTGAGCAACAACAGCCATAATAAAATAAGCTTTATGGAGTCATATACAAAATATCTGGACAATGTAGGTTAACAAATTCTGTAAAAAAAAAGTTCAAATTTTTTCACCTGGATATTCTAATGTTTATCATTAAGCCCCTTTTGTACATGTAACAGGGTAAATTTATAGTCATATCACATATTTAGCATTGCAGTTCTCAAGAAGATCTTAAACAATTGTTTATATATAAGATATAAACATATAAATCAAACTTTGAACCCCTTGTGAGGCCAAGGAATTGTCCAGGGGCCAAAGTCTAAACAATTTTAAAGAATTAACAATTTGTTAAAATGCTTGCATATAAGTAAAACCATAGATTAAAACATTCGAGTTTTTTTTCATAATTTAAAATGTTTTCCTTTGTAAAATTGGACCCCCAATAGGGCCCCTCCCTACTCCTGAAGATTTTGACGAATTTGAATCTACACTATCTAAGGTTGCTTTTGCTAAAGTTACAGCTTTTCTTTAACGATTTTATTCTATATATTACACTGTAAAAATTGAACCCCCATTGTGGCTCCTGGGGATCATGACTTTAACAAGATTTTTAAAGATTGTTCTCTATATATTCCTATGTAAAATTTGGACCCCCCATTGTGGCCCAATCCTACCCAGGGATCATGATTTGAACAAACTTGAATCAACCCTACCTGAGGATGCTTCTACACAAGTTTCAGCTTTTCTGGTCAAATGGTTTTGGCGAAGACGATATTTAAATATTTTTCTCTATATATTCCTATGTAAAAATTGGACCCCCAACTGTGGCCCAACCCTATCCCGAGAGATCATGATTTATATAAACAACAATCTATCCTACCTGAGGATGCTTCCTCAGAAGTTTCAGCTTTTCTAGTCTTGTGGTTTTTGAGAAGATTTTTAAAGATTTTTCTCTATATATTCCTATGTAAAAATTCGACCCCTATTGTGGCCCCAACCTACCCTCGGCGATCATGATTTGAACAAACTTGAATTTACACTACATGAGGATTAGTTTAGTCAACCTAGGTTTTAAATTGAACAAATTGCAACAGAATTTATTCAAAGAAATTTGAATAGTTTTTAGTCCATGTTTTAACATACTAAAACTTTAGAAAAATTTAGTCAGGGGAAAATTGAAAAAAATTAAGTCAAAGTTTTTAATTTTGCTTAAATAATTAATGTCACCTCCCAGCTGCCGTATCATCAAAGGGAAACAATAAATAAACATCCTGTTGCAGCAGACCATGTGTAATTTTGCCTACAACTTCATTAACGATAATAAATACATAAATAGCAGGTAATTTGTGTTAAACTTTCTTTTTTTAAATGATTGTTTATGAATATCAATAAAATTAAGTAATTGGTTCCAAAAAAATAATCAGATTTACGTAAACATTTACAGTAGATATTTGGTCTGTTTAGTTGGTATGTGTGCTAAAATAAGTTAGGTTGTATTATTTAAACAAGAGAATAACAATAAAATAAATTACTATAGATATTAATGTTCAAATGTTGCATGATTTAATTTTCTTTAGTATAAATTATGAGAAATTTAACACTTTATATAGAGATCGAATTGTGTGTTTAGATAAAGTATGGAACACCATTAGTTGTATAATTAAATATAAAATCTTGGGGTTTTTTGGGTTTTTTTTCTTTCTGTGAATTTTTGTTTCGTGTTTTATGTTTTCTCTTGCTACAACATGATATACAAAGGACTGTCTAAAACATCCAGTTAAAGCTAAGTTTTATTTTTATTCATTTATTTATGATAGATATTATATATATGCATCATTATTTTATCACAATTTTTTGAATTATTTAATCAAAGGAATATTACGATTTCTGAATCTGTATATCAAAATATACATTTGTTTTTTGGACTCTTGATTGAACATATTTTTTTGTTATTATTTTATGATACTGGTTTTCTACGCTGTTTTCTAACATGATAAAAACTGTGTATTTGCTCAACCAATCATCTTTGTTTTGAACCATTGTAGGGGTGTCTAAGCTTGCGCATGCGCTTAATACAAATTGCCACTGATGTTAACTTCTTACATTCATTTACGTTTTATCCACTTGACAATTAAAATGGGTAGACGTTTTAAAAGAGAATAGAAATCCAAAAGGCTCTTTTACGAGTACGATCTATCTCTGCTCGTAACTTGCAGCTAAAGAATTTAAAGAAAACTGAAATGCAAGTTTTAAACTTGTCAAAACATTTGTTTGACACGTGCTGAACAATCTCTTGTAAGTAAAGAACTAAAATTTATTCCAAGTCCTAAGTCGTACAATGCCAAAAACATTGTACTTAGAGATTTTGACGAATTTGCACGAAAATTAAGATGCAAATATATGTTCAGCAATTCCGATGACAACTTACTGCATCCTTTTAGACAGCGCTCAGGTTACATACCAGAGCACTCATGTGATGCATTAGAAAAGTATGTCGATAAGACCAAAATCGAACGTCAATCAAACGTTTTGAAGACAATCTCACTAAACATGAGAGGGAAGCATTTGTCTCATTAACAAATAATTAAAAAGGCGGACAAAACCAACACAATTGTTGTAATGGACAGAGATGAAAATATCTCAGAAGGTATGAGACAACTTGATTCTGCCTGTTGTGTCCAGATAGAAAAACCTGATTTAGAAGCTCTTCATCAGAGCATCCGATCTAAAGTTTTTGAGATATATCAAAACAAAACAAAACTTTAGACAAGGCAACCTATCGGTTTTTAAGAATCAAATAAAAATGTCAATTTGAAATGTGTGAGTCTGTATTTGCTCCCTAAAATACATAAAATAAACAAACAGTTTAAAAGGTCAATGCAGCCTCCAAAAATTCCACCTGGCCAATTATCTCTCAATGCGGCACACCAACGGAAAATATTATGGGTCACTACTGTGATCATTTCCTTGTGCCCATTGTTCAGAAACAAAATTCTTACATTAGACACGTCTGATTTTATACTGAAAATCGAATCTCTGATTGTACCTGAAAATTTCATCTTGGTTACTTATGATGTGTCCAGCATGTACACCAACATGAAATTTGATGAATTACTTCATTCTGTCGTAAGCATATTTAGCAGAAAATTCTAGTCTAGAATTACCTCGACATTGCAGTTCTGATCTAATCTTTTCTTGAAAATTTTTTTTCGAGTTTAACGGACAATTTAACAAACAAATTATAGGCGCAACGATGGGGGCACGCCCGTCACCAAAATTACAGACACACGTATAAAAAACATCACTGATGATGTAATATCTAAATTTCAACATGCCGACAAACTTATCTTTCATGGCAGATATAGAGATGACGGCTTTATTCTATTTAATGGAAGCCCGGATGAAATTAAAGAATTTTTTGACATAGGGAACTCTTGTCATAAATATCTGAGATTTACTTATGAACTATCTCACACCAGTGTCAATTTCTTAGAAACGACCATATACAAAGGAACAAGATTCTAGGATAGCCAGCGATAAGACATTCGCTCATATATCAAAACTACTAACAGCTTCCAGTACCTGCACAGACAAAGTGCTCATAGCTCATCAGTTTTCAAGGGCCTAATTAAAGGAGAATGTACCAGACATCTGGGAAATACTAGTTATCAAGCTCATGAGCTGTATTACAAAGTATTTTTAAAGATTTCAAAACTCATCTCGAAAAAAGAGGTTACAAACAATCAGAAATTGAACCTATTATGTGAGAAACTCTTTCTGCAAATAGAATGGATCTTCTAAAAAAAAAAAAAGAAGAAGAAGAAAACAATAAAAAGGCTGTACCTAATGTTTTGGTGACCAAATTTAACCAATGTATAAAAGGGTTAAGGAAACGACTTATGAAATACTGGGAAAACAAACAACATGACGAAGTATGCAAAAAAGTATTCACAACACCTCCTATGGTTGCATACAGTAAACACAAAAATATAGGTGATCTAATCATTAGATCCAAATTAAAATCAAATGAAGTTCAAAGAGATTAATTGATTTATGCATAAGATGGATTCCTGACGGGCGGGCCTTATTACAAATTTGAAATGGCATGTGCTATTAATACCGCCGAAACACTCTTAATCAGTTATGACAAATAAACAATTGACCAAATGCTTTATTAAGAGTGTCAGGTTCTAATAAGTTTAAGACATGTCTGGATGTTAGGATGACAGCGTTTTTGTTGTTGTTGGGTTTTTTTGCACTTCTTAAAACAGTCAAATGCAGTTGCAAGACCAACAGTGACTCTAAAAGATGCACTTGTAGAAAGACAGGTTTGGATTGTTCCCTAAGTTTTGGCGAATGCCGTGGAACTTGTACCAATCTTCTGAGCCGGACGTATTGGAAACTTTAGATGATGCTAATGAAAATATCCAATATTAACTGTTTAATTACACTGTATACATGTACATGTATTTTGTTAATATTTTAAATACAAGTGAATAAAGTGCTGCAATATGTTGTAAACATGTTCTGAAAGTTTTGTATATTTGGCAATGACTCAAACTTAAAAAAAAAAAACTATTTTAAAAAATG
This sequence comes from Magallana hongkongensis, assembly GCA_016163765.1. Taxonomy (NCBI): domain Eukaryota; kingdom Metazoa; phylum Mollusca; class Bivalvia; order Ostreida; family Ostreidae; genus Magallana; species Magallana hongkongensis. The sequence goes on along the minus strand of WFKH01011919.1, from coordinate 71,514 downwards.
TATTAGAACTATAAAAATGTTTTAATACTGTCAAACACCAATATTTATAAACTTTATTTACAATTTGATGTTATTATGTGATAAATTTTCATTTAAGAGTGAAATACATAAAGCATTTTAGGTAAAAAGATTTTTTTCTCTATGTTGCTTTTGTGTCATGGCAGCCATCTTTAGGACCTAAAAAAATCACTTTCCCCTAACTTGAATGCTCTAAACTTTTTATATTGGCTTCAGAGTGCTTATGGCTATTCTTAACTAGAGAAAAAAATTCTGTTGCAATTTGTTCAATTTCGGACTAATTTTTCTCTGAGTTGACTAGACTAGATGTTTTCACACAAGTTTCAGCTTTTCTGGTCAAATGGTTTTTGAGAAAAAGATTTTTCTCTATATATTTCTATGTAAAAATTGGACCCTCCCATTGTGGCCCCACCCTGTCCTACCCAGGGATCATGATTTGAACAAACTTGAATTTACACTACCTGAGGATGCTTCCACACAAGTTTCAGCTTTTCTGGTCAAATGGTTTTTGAGAAGATTTTTGAAAAATATTAACAAATTTTCAATAATTTTAAAATTATCTCCTCTTTAAAAAGGGCGTGGCCCTTCATTTTAACAAACTTGAATCCCCTTTACCCAAATGATGTTTTGTGCCAAGTTTGGTTGAAATTTGCCCAGTGGTTCTGGAGAAGAAGTCGAAAATGTAAAAAATTTACAGATAGACAGAGATACGGACGGACAGACAGACGGACGCCGGACAAAAAGTGTTAAAAAAAAGCACACTTGAGCTTTCAGCTCATGTGAGCTAAAAAATGACGAAACGGATAACACTGTTGTATATTGTAAAATGGCCGGGAGCATAAAAATCGACATTTGAAATGCGACAATCGAAATATGAGATTCAATATATAAAGTATCAACCAAAATATTACTTAAGGAGGCCGAGTACAGTTCGAGTACGCACTCTTTCTCGCAGCGTTTTATTTGCAGAGTGACGTCATCTTTTTGATTGATTGACGCCATGGCGTTATGGTTTCAACTGCAGATATTCAGCAAAATTTGTCAAAATAACCCGTTTGAAGCGTAAAATTGATATTATATTGTAAAATAAACATAACTGTCTTGAAATATATGCTATATATGGGCTTGGGTCGAAAGAGTGAAAAGGGTTCAGCAAGCCTAGCCTATGTCGCGTTTTCTTACCCCGCATAAATATAGCTTAATACATGTAATTCAAGACAGCAACCATGTATTTTATATTTATGACCCTTAATATTTGATGTTATATATATTTTTCCTACTAAAATATGACTAATATTTTAATTATACTATAAAGATCACCATTTCCGCCTTTGTCAAATAAAAAATGGCCATTATCTGACAAATCTGGGAAATTGGGAATAAAAAAGAAACTTTGATAAGACCCTTTAAACGAACCAGGATGTAAAAGGTTTTTCTTATTTTATCATTTGATGCCTTTTGGCAATAACTTTATATGGTGAACAGAAAAAAAATCCCTAGGACAGAAGTTTAAAAATAATGAAAAAAATGTGCAACATTGATACGTTTCAAGCAAAATCCCATAGGGTCTTATGTTAAAAATTAACAAACTTTGAGATGACCACTTAAGCAAACAATGTGGTAAACGTCTGATTTTCTAATCTTAAAAAACTAAATAAATTAGTAGAATTTCATAAAAAAAAAATGTCAATAAAAAATCTAGGGCAGAAGAAATTAGACCCGGCCTCGCTAAAGCCGGAAAATTACGAATCCATGTATACCACACTATTTAGGCGTAAACATTTTGTAATTCAGTTAATTTAGTTACCGTCGATACAGCCTTTCTTGGGATCGCATATCTGCTGATAACAGTTGCATCTTTTACGACAGCCGTGTCCATAATAACCAAAACTGCATTCGATATTACAGTCTTTTCCAAACGAACCTATGCATGCTGAAAAATACATAAATCGATTTATTTATATTTTTGTTCAAAACATTGTATCGCGAGACATTTACATGTATACAAAATACAAATATACGACCTTTGGACTTTGTTATATCACATTTTAAAATAATATATTAAATTATAAAATTATAAAATGCTTTCTAGTGGTTCACTTGGGTTTTACCATCAAATTATTCGTGTTTAGTGAATAGGTTGTATTGTAAAGTAGGATTTTCCAATCCCTTTACACTAATAGGGGTTCATTTTTCATTTAATGTTGATACGCGATATTAAGCTATTAAGCAGAGCAGATCCCGTTTTGTCTTTTGAGTAATCTTAGAATTATAGAGCTAACTGCTTATACATTTAATGGAATATGACAGACGTGAATGTTAATTAAACGCTTTATTTATAACACTGTGCCGGATAATTATGCCAGTGTTAAGGTGGCTTTTTGCCCCGGCTTAAGATGCACTTTTGTAAATATCTAATAATACCAAATCATAGACCGCTACACTGAATGTAGACAACCAGATTTGTTTTTGTGTGTCTCATGTGACAGTTAGGTGAAAAAAATTACCTTAAAAATTAATATCCAATAGGAAAATAGGATTCCTATTGAAGAATTAATATTCCTACAATGTAAAAGATATCGTATTTTAAAAAAGAGGTAGAATTAAAAAAAAAAAAAACCAGGCGTTATATTCCTATACATGTAAGATAAAAGTATTTCCTAAAGGCACTCAATTTGAATAGGAACAGTTCCTACAGGAAATAAAAATTTCCTATCGGATTTTAAAATCTAATAGGAGTTTCGTTTTAATCCCATCAAATTTAATTTTATAAAGGAAGTTCTTCTATTCCGGTAGGAAAATATTGATGTCCTACAGGAAAATTGTTTTTCCTATGGGTAAACTTAATTTTATTTTTATATATAATTATCTCAACTGACAGGTGAGATTCATCAATTATAACAAAAGTGGTTATGAACTCTTTAAGCAATGGTTTACCATATGATATATTTGAAAATCTTTGACGGGTGCAAAACTGCAACATTGCCACATAAGCACTGGCATAATTATCCGGTACAGTATTTTATATCAATTAGCAATTATTCAAACTAAGAAGTTAAATTCTCTTCATCAAGGAAAAAATGAAAATCATGAAAATTGTAATATTTCTGTAACGAATATCAGCAATATTAAAGTGATATAAAACAAAATCCATACCTTCGCATTTTCCGGAAACGTTCTTATAGTCTGTACAACACATTGCTGTTTTACTGAAAACAATTATAAGATAAACCAATGAAAGAAAAAGTGAGCAAGCTCACATACCCCACGTTCCCCCATTACTTGACATGCTACACATAATGAATGACAGGGTATGCATTAAATACACAAAATAATTTGGGATAAAGAGCATAACTCACAAAAATTCATCATATAAAAACTTCCTGCAAATATGCCCATCCATTCCTTTTGTTAATCATAAAATTCTAAATTCCAAAGGGCCGAAATTTCCAGAAAAATAATGGAATCGGAATTTTCTAGTAATATGCACATTTACACATTGTGTCCTAAATACCTACAATGTTTCAACAAATTCCTTGCAGCAGTTTAAAAGGAGGTGCGCTTACAAACTGTTTATTACTATATTCAATATACATGTACCAACATTTTAAGTTTAAAAGGGCCGAAATTCTATGAAAAATAATGGAATCGGAATTTCATGGTAGTATGCACATCTACACACTGTGTCCTAAATACCTACAAAGTTTCACGAAATTCATTTCAGAGGTTTAAGAGAAGTTGTGCTTACAAACAAAAAAAAAAAACCAACAGGTCTGACGGACTGACTGACTGACGGGTCAAAAACATTATACCCCTCGAAACTTCGTTGCCTGGGGTATAATTACATAGAATTAAATCATTGGAAAAATTTAAACGTAATGAAGATTAACTACTTTTTAAAAAAATTATTTTAGTATAATGACTTTTAGTAAATAAATATCTAATTTCATTATTCTGTTAAGCGGACTATATGGTCGTGTGGCCACTTTAAGACTATATTAATCTCCTGGACAAAAAAAGCTTAGATATATAAAGATAACATATTAAATATTAAAATTGTAAAGTTAAAGTATCCGTAAGGTTTTTTTTAATTAATAATAGTTAGTGCCTAAAATAATTTATATAACATTTTCATCAGATATTACGGGTAATTTGTTGACTGCCAAGCCTCCTTAAATAAATTGAATCGCACCTTTTGTTCATTGAAAATGCTGAGAAAATAAACTCAAAATGATAAGGTATTGAAATGTCCTTACTTGTTAAAACATACCCCATCCTCAGATGTTATAATATTATTCAAAACTGGTAATAACACAATGACGATTCTCTTTGTTTCCATTTTGTTCTGACTTGTTCCTATTCAAGAAATCTGGTTAATAATCCTTACACGACTATTATAGAGATACGGAAGTATAAATAGTTTTCCGCATAAAGTACCGCCATAACCACTTGAACATTGTATTCGGTCTAATCGTATAATGCAGAATCAGCAAAAGAATTCAAAAATGGAACGCTTGTTTTCAAAGTTTAATAATTCAAATTTAGATTGACAAATTGAAATGTGACTCTATGATCTACTCTTATCATTTAAACAAAGGAAATAAGCACCTGATTCTAGCGATATTGTTCACGTTCATTGAATTGACTAACAAACCTTTATGCAAACTTTGTATAACCCATTGAATTTCGGCGCATGTTAACAGGGGTAACCCTTATTGTAAATGAGTAGGTAACTATAACATACATTATATCTTCTTGTAGTATTTTACAACAAGCATCTGCTTGTATTAAAATATTCTCAATGTAGGTTACAACTGCAATCATTTCCTTTTTTCCTTTTTTCACTTTATACATAAAATTGACAACTGGTATGTGAATTTCACATAATGCTTGATTTTAAAAGATAGATTTAAAAATTGTTTGTTTTAAGAACTGCAAAAAAAAAAAAATTGGGGTGTAAATTTGTTCTGAAAAGGGGGGTAGATTTATATTGTGGGGATTCTGGACAGAAAAATAAATACATTACATGTTTGTTGTTGACTTTTGAACAACACATATCTGCAGGGACCCACGTTAAATTGTAATTTGTAAGTCGTTTTAACGCGCATCTTCCTTACCATTTAAAGCAATATTTTGTATTGCTATGGTTAATTTCGTAAAGGATTTTCTTCTAAATAACTATGACACCTGTCGAAACATGTACATCGGACGCCCTTGGAGACCCATACGTCTAAAACACTGCGAAATCTAAGGCCTGACACGACAAAGTCCGGCCTTTTACTGACACCTACATATATACTAAACTAAACTATATCTTGATTGAACTATAAGTTCACATCTGTTTAGAATAATTGTGTTAAAGTTCAAAGTATAAAAGATATTTTACGTAGGTTTACAGTTTTGTACCTAATTAAGAATCAAATATTAACATAAAACTAGAGGCCCACAGGCCTTGACGGTCACCTGAGTACCATAGTCCTTAGATTGACATGTCAGGGATTCTCATGTTTGCATTTCAAGCTTCATTTTAAAGTCTAAACTCTAATCTGACACTCCTCTGGCTGTTGCTTTTATTTTTGATGTTTGAAAAAACGTTCATTCATGAAAATGGGAGGGGGCCGAGATTCCAGAGTCGGAGTAGCTGCAGAACTGTAGCTCCACAGGAAATTCGGGTGAACTGACCGTGGAGCTACAGGTCCATGTATATAAAAAAAAAACCTGTATATTTATTGCGCACAAAACGTTGCGCGCGGTTTTGGACTTATTAACCTTATTAAGGAATATAATCTGTGGAAATTTCAATACCAAAAAATTTATGAGAGAATTTACTACTGATTCGCCACATTACTTGTCTCAAACGTATTCCTATGCACTCTAACCGACCTCGGAAATTGAAATATGTTAAATTCACGTCGCAATAGTTACCTGTAAACAAACCACACCATTTCACTTTACGGGGCTGGTGAGAGTGTTTAAAATACATTCAGAGGCAAGGAAAGTTATGGCATCTAAATTAAATATCTCAGAATTTTTTTGGTATTTTTTCACAGAATATATTTCTAAATTAGGTAAATTAGTCCAAAACCGCGTGCAATTTCTTGTGCGCAATAAATATACAGTTTTTTTATATGGATGGACCTGTAGCTCCACGGTCCGTCAATCCGAATTTCCCGAAAGCTACAGTTCTGCAGCTACAGTTGGAGGACTATCGGAATATCTATACGTTAGCTCCAGGGGCCAACAATTGTAAAGTATTGGTAATAAGAGACCTGCAGGCCTTTAATGGTCAATCTTTAATATGAACAGTTTCATTTATAATGTACAGTCATTTCATGCATATCTTTTACAATTTTATGCTACATGTATGCTATGGTATGCGATTTTAATGATATGCTATGAGATTTCAATGCAATGCTATGAGATTTGTATGCTATGCTATGAGAAATTGAAATGAAAGCCTTAATGATATGCTTACTATGCTATGGTATGCTATGAGATTTGAACAAAAACGCCTCCATGCACAGAATAGTTCCAAACATTTCGAAGTAAAATGATAAGAAGCCAAAGTTTACCAATAATCTGCAATGTGAACGTTCATTCTTTTAAATAAAAGCATTTTAAACCGAGTTTAAATCATGTTGTATGCTATGCTATGGTATGCTATGGTATGATATGACGAATGAGAATATATGAGATTGTATCCAATGGTATGAGGTTCCAATGCTATGGTATGAGATTCCAATGCTATGCTATGAGATTTCAATGCTATGTTATGGTGTATGTTGTAAAAGATATGCTTGAACTGACAGTACACAAATGGATACAGTTTATTTCTACAAGTATAAAACGCACAGGATATTAAAGAGAATTTCCTAAAATAAAACACATATTTTATTCTATTTAGCCAAGTGTCAATTGAACATGTAGTTTTCAAGATGAAATTAAAAATGTCAATGGATGTCACTCAGAAATTACATTAAGTAAACATAAATGTTCAATGTATGGCCATACTTATCACCGCCCCCCCCCCCCTCCCCCCAATAAAAAGCTTCAACTTCTGCCCAATGGCCTGGACATTGAATGTCACAATTTAACATCAGGACATTATGAACATAATAACAATGCATGACTTTATCTCCCATGTCTGTGATAGTAAAGAAGCTAATATTTTTAAATGAATACATTTCACTTTTGAGCAATTTTAGCCCCGCCCTAGGGCCTAAACCCCTGACTCAGGGGCCATGAATTTCACAATAAAGGTAGACGATTTCGTGAACTTGATAACCATGCATTTAGTTTTCTCAAAAGTATATATGTGGAGTAGAGAAGAAGATTTTCTAAGATTTAACACATTTTTACTATAATGCCAATTTCACAATTTAGGTAAGAGGGCTTTATGGAAATCATAATAATGCATTGCATTTAGGTTTTCTCAAATATATATATATATATGGGAGTAGAGAAAAAGATTTTTTAATATTTAACACATATTTACGATATGGCCATATTTGCCCCACCCTAGGGTCTGATACCCAGACCCAGAGACCATGAATTTCACAATTTTGGTAGAGGGCTTCATAGACATCATAACCATGCATTTTAGTTTTTTCCCCACATGTGTGGGAGTAGAGAAGATAATTTTTGCAAATTTAGCTTTTTTGCATATTTGGCCCCGCCTATGAGGCCCCGGGAGTGGTAAGGCCATAAATTTAACAATTTAAATTCCTCTTACCTAAGAGATGCTTCACACCAAAAATAACAAAAATTGGGCTTGAAGTTTTGATGAAGTTAAAAATGTAAACTTGTTAACGCACGACGGAGACGCATGACGACGGACGAAGACCAATTGCAATAGGTCAAAAGTTATTAAAAGTATGAAACAATTCCATTATAGATATATGCACCGACCCCTTGCCCCCCCCCCCCCCCCCCGCTTCCTCAAAACACACAAATGTACACTCGAAACAAACTGCAAATTCGAACTACTGGTTCTGTGTACATATAATGAAGTTGAAGTAAAGAAGATATAGCATGTAACCCCTCCCGAGAATAATTTTTTAGCAAGAGGGTATATTTTGATGATGTTAATTGAACATCCATTCCCATTGTAAGAAAATAAAAGTTTACTTGATTCATATAGGGCGAACATTTACATGGTTCTCAACCAAAAGACTGCTTATCTCCATTTTGTATGATTACCACATATTTACATGTAAATGATTCATTCAAATAATAGTGAAATATTCAAAAAGTTACCACATATTTCAGATTTTTCCGAAAGTGCCATTCACAAAAGTGTGTTAGCGCGTACACAAAGCGTAACAAAGCGCTAGCGCAAAGTGGCAATGCGACAGCGGATAAATAACAACTCAAAACTGCTATAACAACAACGCATCAGTGAACCCAGGGCGCAATTATTGTCACTTGGCCCTAACGCAGGAAGACTGATCACGCCGCCTTGCATTTAATTGTCAACAGATCGCCCGTTGTCTGATCATCTCGGGCAGTGTTCCTTAGATCTAAAGGAACTAGATAAACATTATCTTATTTCTTTCACAGTCTACACGAACTTCTCAGCCAGACAATTGGACTGTGCATATAACGGTGGAGAGCTCACATGCTCAGTACCTTAACTAGCAACAAAAGACTTGAATTCCGCACTACTGAACTAAGGAACGTTGTTGCTGATCCAAGTGTCAATGATGTCATATCTGGTAATATTTTCTTTCAGGTTCTTGATAACACACTCCTTGAATTGGTGTCATGATTCAATGGTGTTACCTCAATGAAGCTGGAAAAGTATTCTATCGACAATGATTAAGTGAAAAACTTCTAATTCAAACAGATCTGTGGCCATCTTACTCCATGGTAAGAAAGGTGAGGAGTGAATCATCATATGCTCCTTCTGAGGTCTGTTTTGATGACGTAGACACGTGCTACAACGGCTCACTACACCATTTATCTGCTTATTCATTCATGGCCAATAAATTAGTACTCTTGCCCGTTGTTTACACTTCAGCGTCACCATGTGTTAGCTGTAAATACTTTTCAGTGTAGTTGGTCTTAGCTCAACTAGAATCACAATGTGTTTACCACAGTAGATCATGCCATTGTATGTTGACAGTTATTTTTAAAGTCCCAATACTGTTAGACTTCCAATAAGCTCTTCTGTCAGGCCATTGTCATTTGTCATTTGCAGCTGATCATCTAGTTTGGAAACTTTTGTATGGAACGCCATAGCTGCCTTATGTCGTTATTTTATGAGAATATGCTGCTGTTTTATTCTTCATGTTTTCTGTCTCAATACACAGTATTTTCGTCCCTTCTCACCTGTTCACTTTGTTTTAATTTAGTAAAATGTATATAATTTTTTTATTGATAGACATTAACATGATAGGAATCTTGTTTTTTGTGATGGTTGTATTTAAAGCTTTCAAGTAGTGGAGAAAATAAGCTTATTATTTATCAAGGAGGCTATCATCAGTTTAATGATCATGTCAGTAATGTCATGACAATAGTATACACAGTAACAAGATCACAAGATCTTGCTCTTCGCTATGTGTTACCTACACCGAGTAAATATGCAGGTAAATTAATATGTTAAAAAAGAATAAACCAAACTTTTCTTTTCAATTATGAGTTTATCAATGAAGTGTGTTTTAGTATAACTTATCTAATCTTGTTGCAAACTATTTTTTAATTTACAGGCAGCTGCATTCAAAAATGATTATTTTCAGATGCAATTTCAGAATATAAGGTGGATTCCTCAGTGAAGGTAAATATATTGAGAAATTAGGGTTCTGAAAAATTATTTAAATCTACCTTAATAGAAATAGATGATAACTGACAAAATAGTTCATTTAGCACTCTTTCTCAACTGACGATACAAGAAAGGCATGATATAAACAAGCAATGTGCAGAATATATTTATCATTAAACGTTATCCTCTTAATTGTTAATAGGTCGACGACATCAAGATACTGGAGAAAAGCAATCGCGGACAGGCTTCCAGTAAGAGATTGGCTCTGTGAGAGGAGCTACATGTAGATCTAGAGATTGACCGCATCAAGATTTGGAGACAAACTTTAAATCAGCGTTAAACGAAATATATTTTAAAAACCTCTGCGAGTCATTAATCATTTGCAAACTAGTAGAGTCCACTGCACACATAGATGGTAATATGGGAAAAATTGTAAAAGAAAAATTTTGTATATCTTTGAAGAAGGATGAATTTGAAAATTTCAAAGTGTAGACTATTTGTTTTATACTGTTTTATACTAAAGAACCACTCCAGATGCACCTGTTGTGTTTCTAAAAGTTGAAAAAGGTCAAATATGCACTTTTATTTCTATGAAAAAAATAATTTTAAAGTAACTTCCTCATTGTTGTTTGATGGGGGCTTTTTTCATAACAAGACAGGTGTTCTTTTATATTTTAAAATCTGCTAATTACAAATTATCCAAAGAAAGATAAAAAGGCTTGCACGAGTTTGTCAAATTACAACTGCACAATTCATTTATCTGGCTATTATACATGTATCTGTATAAACAATTTATTTGGCTGTTACATGTGTAACATATAATAATTTTTACCATATTAAGGATAAAGACTAAGAGAGGGAACTACATGTTGAAATCCAGAATCATGATGACATCTTTAATGTACTTGTATAAGATAAGTTTAATTAATATTAACTAGATGATATCCCGTGCGGTATCCCGCGCAAGCGCGGGAATTAACACTTTACACATTAAAATGGTGCAATGCTTAATATGTAGAACCATATTTTTTGTTTATTTTTGTATAATTTATACTGTGTTCAAAATTTTTCTAAATTGCTTTCTTAACATATTCTTTAAAATTGAAATAAAAAACCAACTGCATGGCTGACTATTTAGAGGAGCGGGCAGGGATTAAAACTCCAAACTGAAATGGATGATATACATATATAATTATAAATTCCCCTTCTTGTGATTGTCAAACTTTGTTGCCCCTTTGGGGGCCGAAATTGGTCCAATAAAATCTTGTAATCTTGTTTACATGTACGTGGCCTTAAATATTTTTGTTGCAGATGTCTGGAAAAAAATTGCGAACTTTTTAATTTTATTTAAACCAGTGAGCGGATATTTAGTGCGTCGTATCTTTAAGTCATTTTACTATATTTTCTATCACTGTTCCAAATAAGAATTTCAGATAAAAGACTGTTTTGAAAAAGTAATTGTGGAGCACCCCTCCATTCAACTTCCCCGTTTCATGCATACATATCATTTATTAGTATAGACATACATTGTAGAACGCAATCTGTTCATTGTTTACAAATTAATCTATAAGGTTTACTACCTATCTGTCGTGTTAAAAAATGTATGAAATTAAAAAAACGCTAGTGTATGCATATCTATTTGCATATTTTAAACAAAAGTTGTCAGATATAAAGTATCTGCCCAATGGCTAACTCGCCCTTCACTTTCCGTCATGAAATTAATTAGTCTAACCGCGTTCCTGGTCACCCCGTTCTGGAGAGTTCCTTCCAACTATTAAAAAATTATAAAAATCAAATTAATCCATTTTTTATTAAGTTTTTTTAATTAACGATAGATTGCCGATCCAAGGTATCTGCCAGCGATGCATGACAAACTCGTCCTGTCAACCCGCGTTCTTGGTTACCCCGTTCTGGAAAGTTCTATGATATCTCATTTTCTCACCAGAGGTCGTGCTTCGTGCTATCCATCAAAACTGAAATCTCGCATTCGAGAGACGAATTGACTCATTTTATTTATTCAACATTTGTCAAATCTTAATTTCTATGTATACCCTAAATAAGTTCCCCGTAAATATATCCACTCTTTACGTAATCATTCAATATTATTTTATTGCAAGCATATATTTTGATGCAAACTCCCACTAACTTGGATCCGCCACAGCGTGTCCACCACCTTACTCTCATTTTCGCTATTTTGGGCTGGTTTATCGAAAAGGAAAGTAGGTTTTTTAAATTTATTTTTCAATCATTATTTATCAGGTAAAAATTCAATTATAGCTTACGGACATCATATCATACGTATTGAAATACATGAACCAAAGGTGTAAGCAGTTTTAAAAAACCACCCTCAAAATCAAATCTAATAGAAAATATTTGTGGTAGCTGACTGTTCAATTGTATTATGTCAATAAAATTATGTATATCGAGATGAGAAAGAAAATTTACATTATGTTGATCAATGGGAGGAACCCTAGGAGAAAGACAGTTTGGGAACTGTCTATGCTACAATGCTGAGTTCGTTTTGAGGAGGAGAGGGTGAATGGACAAATCGGATAGAAAGTCAATTTTACAAACATATCAAGTAATTTGACATTTCTTTCTACGCTATAGTATATGTAATATGTACAAAATACGTTAAAAACTAAACCACTGGTGTTCATGTTGCTCAGACTAGATGTTACAAGTCTACCACTTAAACTTCTCATGAAATCTTCCAGTGTAACATTAACAATTACTCAAATTGAGTCATGTTATATGAGATTTAGTAAAAAGAACGATAATTCTATAAAACAGAAAAACAAAAAAGAAATGAAGTCATCAATAAATTATTAATCAATTATAATCTATTTAAACAAAAACATGATCTGAGCTTTGTCTGCTTAACAAAAAAATTGGTAGCTCTGTATCTCGCTTATAACTTGACGACTGACACTAAAATTTTTGTTGACTATTAAAAATGCCTTACTGAAGCATTGTAAACATTAAAAACGGAAAAATAAATTTTGACCAAAATCGTTTTTGTGCGCCTCTAGTGAGTTTTAAAAAATGAAATTCAATCATAATTGTTGTCCGTTGAATTTTAAAAAATGGATTTCAATCATAATTGTTGTCCGTTGTGGTTTTTCTGTCGTATTTCACGGAACTGTATGGACGATTCATCATGGGTTGAAATTCCTTATACTGGTGAGTGACGCCTCCATCATTTTCTTTATAATGTTGACTACAATTGTTGTCTTTCCGTTTTGACTCAGAGATTTTGATGACATGATACATGTAAGGTGATTGTCATGTTTTATTACGCGTGAGTAGATAGGCGATGATGATGGACTGTTCAATCTGTTGCAATAATCATATTCGAATTCATTTGAGTCCAGCGTTTCTGGGCGAGTTGACGGAAATCTAACTTGGCTTGATATTTTATTTTTCGCTGTGTCCATTCTATTTGGTTCAGTGTTGTCACAAAAGTAAGTTGGTAAATCGAAATTTCTAGATGGATCGTGAGTTCTTGGTTCTCTTACATCAGTATAAACTCCATCTTCCTGTGTATCTTGCTGTTCACCAATGTTACCTGAAATTAAATAACCCAAAATGAATGAAAATACAGTTTCCTTGAAACAATTAGTTTTACTTGATTCTTTTTACCTGAATATACTTTTAAATCAAAACAGGAAAACTCTTCTGTGTTGGTCACATACTTTCAACGATTTAAAAGTACATGTACTGAAATCAAACTGCATGTGCAAATTTGTTTGTTTGTATGTAATTGATATAAAAAATTGTTGAAAACATTGTTCAATAGAGATGTATCTATCGAGTACTCTCAATTTATTTTATCCAAAAATGATAGAATTATATAATAGTATTAATAAAATAACTAAAATTTAATTGTGTACGGACTTGGCGTAGTCGCTCATATACTTCAAATAAATGTACATATAATTATATACAATTAAGTAAATCCGTTTACTTGAAGAGCAAAGATATGCTACATGTAACATGCACTATCAAGAATTCATTGAAGAAATAAACAACATTCAATTGTTAAAAGGTTCACCGAGATATGTACTCGAGTTGGTTAGTCACAAAGTCAAATTGTTTAGATATTGGAACATATGAACATTGTTTCTATGTTTATAATAATGCAACAATAAATCATGAACTCGTGCGATGATCATTGAAACATCAAAAACTCGAGAGAAATGAATATTTTTGTTCTTTAGTAGATTTTTAAATGTCAAATGCTATAAAATGATATAAGTATTATGGTCAATATCTACTTAATGAATTTAAAAGGTCTTTTTATTGGTATATCAATTAGGACATAATAATAGATTTGATATATAACACTGTGCCGGATAATTATGCCAGTGCCAAGATGGCATTTTTGCACCCGCTTAAGATGCAGTTTCGGAAAAATCCATATATACCAAATGATAGACCATTGTCTAGAGAGTATCTGACCACTTTTGTTTTTAGTGTGTTTCACCTGACAGGTGAGATATTTACCTTTAAAAATTATTATCCCATAGGAAAATGATAATTCCCATAGGAGAACGATTCTCCTACAGGAAATATTGACAATCCTATAGGATTGTCTAAAAATCCTATAGGAATTATAAGTCCTATAGGAAAAAGCTATTTCCTGTAGGAATTTGACTCAGACAGGTAGTTTTCCTATAGGAAATTAAAATTTCCTATCGGAATTGAAATTCCTATAGGAAGTTTTTGTATTCCGATAGGAAATTTCTAATTTCCTATAGGAATTCTGTTTTTCCTATAGGAAAAATTATATTCCTGTAGGAATTTATTTTTGAAAGGTAAATATCTCACCTGACAGGTGAGATACAATGATAACAAAGGTGGTTGTAAACTCTTTAAGCAATGGTCTATCATATGGCATATCTGAATTTTTCGATATATGCAGCTTATATGGGTGCAAAAATGCCACCTTGGCACTGGCATAATTATCCGGCACAGTGTTATATCTTTGCACTGTACTTTACGGCGTTAAAGGAATAATGAAGAAAAAACAAAATATATTCTTGACTTTCCTTTTGAAATTATCGAAAAAGTAATATGGATTCCCAATATGTCTAATTTACTATCACATTGAAGAAGGAGTAAGGAGAAGAAGACCACGCTTTCATAACATCAGTACTCTCATTTACGTTTTTCGCAAATACAAACACGTTAAACTGTGATTCTTACAGTTTTTGGAAAAAGTAAATGATAACGCCCAATAAAAGAAGCACCATTAAGCCACTAAAAGCTAAAAGTGACCCCTTGATCACATATTCATACGAGTTTGCAGCTGAACCCGAAATTGTCTTCGAGTCTACAATTCATTGTGACAAAATATCAAACGGTGTACATAAGATGAACATGTTGTCAAATATTACTCACATGTTAACCTAATTGAAAATGAAATGTGTAGAAGGTATAATATGGTATGTTGATTTGACTAATTATCGAAGAGGGCCGATTTATTCAATGCCAATTTTCTTAGTATTGCTTTGACTTGACAGCGATATGCGACTAAGATTCTGTTAGACAATACCCGTCCAATGTTAGTGCTTGCCTGTTCATTTCAATTCAACGTAAACAATGCAAAGCTATGTATATTTAAACATGTAGCATAGTTGTGAAGACGGCTGTTCCTTTTGCAAACTTTTAAGTTTACTGTTGGTTTTAATAATAAGCTTCCGATTGAGATTCAAAAAGAGAAATAATTGTAAATTTGACTAAGCCTCTCTTTTCCTTTATTTTTTTTTTAATTCTAGTCCCAAAAATGCTATATGATAACCACTAGATAAGAAATCTATTTGTGTATGATTTGATAATATATAGAATGCGTCTCTATTACCCGTGATTAAGTGCATTTCTTAAAACGTGATACTGTTCCAAATTAACAGATGTTGATTGAATATCTAATATATACGGAAATTTGCTTCGTAATTAGCTGGTTATTTTAAAATTATGTTGTTAATTTGTTATCATAAAATACTTCTCCCTCTTGAATTTTGATTCATGTTGCAGATGTTTTATTAATTTGGGCAAAATATAAGAGAAATATATGGGTTTTAAGGACATATAAGGTTCTTGGTGGAAATAGATGGAGACATCTCGGACACATTAGCGAGATTCGTCCAAGACTTGTATAAGTGATACATATATAAACATATGCGTCAAATTTATTCCAACATGGATCTCCCTAACATTATCGTCAGATCAAAACGCAGTTTTAAACAAATTTTATAGACTTACCACCTTTAATGCATCCGTATTTTGAATCGCAAATTTCAAACTGTTCTGTGCAGTTACATCTATGGCGGTAGCAATGCCCATAGAAATCATTCCTGCATATGTACAGTTTTTCCCAAACGAACCGATGCATTCTAAAAGTTAAATTACTGATATAGAAGCAATCTGGCAAATCCTAACCTAATTTACTTTTAATTTTTAATCGTAACTTGTGAAGAATAAGTCATTGAAGTAGTCGTAGGCGACATTTTATTTTTTTTAATAAATTTATACTAGACAAAGCGCGTGTTACAGTGATTTTATATGATTAGAAAATTATAATTAAAACATCGTATGAACAAATTCTTTCTTATTTAATGTGCAATGTTCAGAATATTTCGATCGTAGATCAGTTTTTAATTTTTGACAAACGCAAATTAAAATCATGTATGTTTTTAAATGTAGAAAAGTAATGTAAACTTAAGTACATATTTTCGTATTTTCCAGAGACATTTCTATAGTCGCTGCAACATTCGCGGCGTCCTGTTACACTGCAAAGTATTATAAAATGAATTCGAAATGTATATTCTTAAGACAATTTGATAAATAGAAGAGAAATACATGTAACAATAATTTCCTAGGAGACGGGAATAATGTTAGAAAAATAGAAGCGGGTAATTTCTAGAACTAATTTTTTTATGAATACTTTAAAAGCTTTCTTTAAAAAAAACACTTATTGAACATTTATTACTAGTATCTTTTACAAACTGCATCACTTCAATTAATTTTAGTTTTTTAAAAATCTTACTTTTGAACACACACTGAAATGTCAGTGGCAATATTATAAACGAAGAATTGTACCAACACAACAGATACTCCAATAATAACTCCCATGTTAGATCTAGAGTAACATCAATATTAAGCTAAAAACTGTGTTGGACATATCCGTGTGAAAGTACTTTAATGATCACTTGAATGTTTTGCTCAATAACAATCAAGATCAATGGGAATTAGTACTGCAATTAGGAATTATTTATAGATATTCTTTTTCATATTCGAACAGTTGGTTTTATTATTTGAACTGTAGTCGAATGTTTTGATCAATTTCTGTAAATAAGATTTTTTTCAAACTTTGTAATTCATTAATTACAATGTATAGATCACATGCACATATCGTTTGAAAATGCTGATGTCTTGTTAAAACATACCTTATTGAGTCCCATCGGCATTCATAAGTAACGATATTGGCCAAAGAGGATGTTAAAAGTAGAACTGAACTTTTCTTGAAGAGTTTAATCTGGAAATATCGCATGTTCGCAACCAAAGTAGAAAACGTCCGCATACATACTATGCTGCTCATCCAACTGGTTGGCTCTGTTAGAGGTGCCATGATTTTACACTTTACTAGATGGTCAAGTTCTTTTTTCAGGTCATCGTGCATTGCTACTGGTATTGGTCTTAAAGCTTAGATTACGGATTCTACAGAATCGTCTTCTTTGATTTCATATTTGCTAGATAAGCAGCCAATACTGTCTCTGACCACATCCGATAATTGTTAAATAAGTTCATTTTTGGATAAACTATATGTAACACTATTCAGCGTGTTTACTCGAATAATGAGACCAAGCGTAGACAGTCAGGTCTCTCTAACAAGCTACATGTACTGTGTTTCGGCGTGTCCATAATCTTGAAGGTACAATGTAACATTTCGCAACACTGTTCCCTCGATTATTCCGAAAGCGGAATATTGCTACATTCAGAAATATACCAAGAAGTCTAACATTGTATAAGTAGATCTAATTTAATCACTCAATATTAACGAAAACGGTAGGGTTTTTTTCTTCTTCATAGTATTTTCGTCCCTATTCACCTGTTCACTTGTTTTATTTTAATAAAATGGGTTTTTTTATTTATTGATAGACATCAACATGATAGGATTCTTGGTCTTTGTGATGGTTGTATTCAAAACTTTCAAGTGGTGGAGAAAAGATGCTTAATATTTATCAAGGCAGGCTATAAGTAGTGTAATGATCATGTCAGTAATGTTATGACAATAGTACACAGTAACATAATCTCAAGATCTTGCTCTTCGCTATGTGTTACCATAATCAAGTACATATGCAGGTAAATTAATACGTTAAAAAAGAATGAACTAAACTTTTATTTTGAATTGTCAGAGTTTATCAATGAAGTGAGTTTCTGTATAAATTATCTAATCTTGTTGCAAACTATGTTTTAATTTAAAGGCAGCTGCATTGAACCATTATTATTTCCAGATACCATTTTTAGAGTATACGGTGGATTCCTCGTTGAAGGTAGACATAAAGGTTCATAAACGATATATTATAAAATTATATAATTTAAATGTACCATATTAGACATAGGTGACAACTGATTAAATTGTCAACAAGAAAGGCATGATATAAACAAGCAAAGTGCAAAATGAATTTGAAATTAAATCTTCTTATTTGTTTACAGGTTGACATCAAGATACTGGAGAAATTTTAAAGCAATTGCGGACAGGCTTCCAGTAAGCGATGGTTCTGTAAGAGGAGCTACATGTAGATCTAGAGATCTAGAGATTGACCGCATCATGATTTGGAGATAAACTTTAAATCACCGTTAGAGGAAATGTTAAAAAAAACTGCAAGTCATTAACCATCTCCAAACTAGTGGAGTTCACTGCAAACATCCATGGTTATGGGAAAAATTATTAAAGACAAAGTTTGTATTCCTTTAAAAACAGGATAAATTTCAAAAATTCAAAGTGTAGACTGTTAAATTTATACTAAAAAACCACTTTAGATGCACCTGTTGGGTTTCTAAAAGTTGTAAAAGGTACAACATGCACTTTTATTTCTATAAAAATAATTATTTCAAAGTAATTTCCTTATTGTGGTTTTAACTGGTTTTGAGAACAGGTGTCCGTTTATATTTTAAAAATCTGCTAATTACAAATTAAACAGGTAAAGAGAATTAGTGTCATTTTAAGGACATATAAAATTTGTCAAATTATAACTGCAAAACATTATTCTAGCATTTATCTCTGTATAAACAATTTATCTGGATCTTACATGTATAAAATATTTACAACATAAATGATACAGACTAAGAGAGAGTATTACATGTTGAAATCCAGAATGATCTGCTTTGCTTGCAGATCTAGACAGGCTACATTCATATTTAAATTTGTAATAACAACCACATAATGAATGACAAACCTAAAATTTTAAAGTCAGATCAAAAGACTCAAAATTAAATTATTAGCTTCATGATGACATCTTTAATATAGATTTATAAAATAAACTAAATTAATATTAATGATGATTTTTTTTTTTTAAAACCACCCTTAATATCATATCTAAAAGAAAATATGTGTGGTAGTTTATTTGTAAATGTATTAAGTCGAATAAAATTATGTCTTCAGAGATGAGAAAGAAAATATTATAAGTGATGAGAAAATTTCTTCTATCATAAGAAAATATGGGATAAATCCTAGCTTCTACATTTTGCCAAACTTTTATTTCTAATAATTAATACCATTTCTAATTAATTTGACAGATGGCACAAATCATTCCACAATATTATACTGATAAATAAAAGAAAAAACATATATAATTTTGCTCAATGGGAGGAACCTT
>WFKH01011919.1:12230-41584 GCA_016163765.1 Magallana hongkongensis | reverse complement strand
TTTTTTTTTCGTTTATCTGGTTTCTCTAAAATAATTTATTAAAATATGTAATGCAAATAAGGTTTAAATTTACTAGAGTTTTCGTTTGATACAAATAAAAAGGGGTGGCCCCTCAAATAAGGGGCTAAAAGGGGTTTAAAGTCTTTTATCAATATCTCTTTACTGAGAAATATTTTGTAATAACTTATAGAAGCAAAAATGTTCATCTTACAGTTATGTATCCATACAATATAATGATTTTCTCATGTGTTACGTAATTAGGGGTCAGAAGTTCAAAACATTGATCAACTATATCTCATATATTTTGATAAGCGGTATAGAAGAAAAGATGCTCATAACGATGCACTGAACAATATTCAACCATCAAAATTTGATTAAATAGCCCCAATAAGGAGATAAGGGGTGGGCCCCTTAAACGTTCTTTCTCAGATATATCAAGAACGATAAGGAATCTCTAAACACTTGTTGATCAAAATTTGTTCAGATTTAAATGACCTTTAGTTTGATACCAAGAAATAGGGGCTGGCCTCTTAAATTAGGGACCCAGAGGGGTCTCAAGTCTTTTATCTATAGCCGTTACTGAGTGGTATTTTGTAATAAGTGAAAGAAGCAACGATGTTTATCTTACAGCTATGTACTTATACAATATAATGATTATTTCATTTGTTACGTAATTAGAGGTTTTTAGGGGTCAGAAGTCTAAAACTTTGATCACCTATATCTCGTAAAGAAAATTATTTTGATAAGCAGTATAGAAGAAAAGATGCTCACGATGATGTACTAAACAACATTAAACCATTAAAATTTTGTTAAACGGCTCCGATAAGGAGATAAGGGGTCGGTCCCTTAAACATTCTCTCTCAGATATCTCAAGAACGATAAGTAAACGAATTTCCAATTATTTGTTGATCAAAATGTGTTAAAAGCAAAAGAAATTTCATTTGATACCAAGAAAACAGGGACTGTTCCCTCAAATTAGGGGCCAAAAGGGCTCTAAAGACTTAGGGGCCAAAAGGGCTCTAAAGACTTTCTTCCATGACACTTACTGAGAAATATTTTGTAATATGTTATAGAAGCAATAATGTTTATCTTTCAGTTATTTAACCATACATTATCAAACTCTTCTCATGCGTTAGGTAATTAGGGGTTTTAAGGGGCCAGAAGTTCAAAACTTTGATCACATATATCTCAGAAGGTACAAATATTTGGAAAAGCAATATAGAAAACAAGATGCTTAGAATGATGTTCTTAATTAAACATATTCAACCATCAAAATTTCGTTAAATGGTCACGATAAGGAGATAAGGGGTCAGCCCCTAAAACGTTCTTTCCCAAATAGCTCAAGAACGGTAACGATTTCTGACAGTTTTTAAACATTTGATACGAAGAAAAAGGGCAGGCCCCTAAAATTAGGGACCCAGATCTCAAGTATTTTATCTATTTTATCTATAGCCCTTTACTGAGTGGTATTTTGAAATAGGTTATAGAAACAAAAAATGTTAATCAATCAGTAATGTACCCATACAATATAATGATTTGCTCATGTGTTACGTAATTAGGGGTTTTAGGGGGTGTGGTGTTTCATGCCGGAAATAATCCGGATCTGACGTCTCTAAAACTAGTCTTGTTAGTTCTACTTCCACACATGTGCTAGCAGTAGAAAACTCTTAGGTTTTCCTAGCTATAGGACACTATAGAAGTAAGTATTTTGTATTATAAGTATATATATATGCATTGAGAAAACATATTGTGCTGTAGATTGTTTAAGTTTCTCCTGCATTAATATTGGCCAATGTCTGATACTTTGAATATTATCATGTTCGCTGTTTAGTTGGCTATTGTACAACATAGATTGGTTTATTCCTACCTTGAAGTCATACAAATACTAGTGTTAAACAAGTGTCAAGGCTATGTATTTATATACTACATCAAAGATATTACTTTGTGAATTGTGTTATAAAGAAGCACGACCGTTGTTTGTGTAAAAGTTCGAAATTCAGTAAATATTTTAGAAAATGGCATAATGTAAAATGTGGAATTCAAATGCATGTGTGTTTTTCTATTGTTTACATATTGAAACACTGTCATTATTTGTTTACAGTTTTTACCCTATACGAGGAGGCATTAAACAACCTTTGGCAACACCTTTGGCTAGTTACTGCACAGTGAAAATTCTCAGTTCAACATGGCAAGTGGATACAGCAAAGTTTTACAGCCCGAGAAGACTTACATCAAAGACACCAAACCTGTGGTGCCCGATCCGAAAGTGACACCCTCCGCTAAACTTACCAAAAAACTGTCGTCTATATGGTCTGGTGAGTCCACGACCGGAAACTTGATTAGACAACAGAATACCAAACTCGCAGCAGCAATGGTTGAACTACAGTTTGCTGATAAAACCGCATCTATCAAAGCTTAGAAAACTATTTTGATGAAGAAAATGTACTTAGCGGAAGCGCAGACAACACTTGAAGCGATGGAGCTTGCTTTGAATGGTGAATCCTCTATCGAGGAATCAGATACGAAGGATCGCATATTAGACTATGTAGCTCAACAAAGTGATCTTGTTGCAAAGCAGAAATCTGAAGAGGTTGAGGAGCCTGTTCAGCCTGACGTATTCCAGGAAAGTACAGGTCCCTTCACTGAACTCCCGGATCCGCCAAGCAGAGTTGGCTACGATATAACTCCAAGAGCACAGTCTACACCTTGAATTGTTGCTAACTCCAGACGTACGGAGGTCCATCCAGATGTGACTGATATTTCCCAATACCTTGCGAAGAGAGACCTGATATCCTCCAGATTCACCATGTTTGATGATACTCCAACAAACTACTATGCATGGAAAGTCAGTCTCAAGAACATTTTGAGTGTCTTACTGCAGGCTACCCCACTGGAATACCTAGACATAATGGTGAAATGGCTGGGCTCCGAATTGCAACGTCAAGCCAAAAGTATTCGAGCAGCCAACATAGCGAACCCGCAGACAGCTATTGACCTCATCTGGGAGCGTTTTGATTCCAGGTTTGGCAGTCCGGAAGTTATAGAGGACTTACTTCAATGTAGATTAGCTAAACTACCTAGACTAACCAGCAACAGTCGTAAAGAATACTTTAATTTGCTAGATTTAGCTACAGAAATTTTAGCCATCAAGAAGGATGACGAAAACAAGACTTTATTTTCGTACTTTGATTCATCCCATGGAGTTAACAAACTAGTGTGCAAACTTCCTCACAATTATCAGGTCCATGGAAGTTTGCAAATTCAAACAGAAAAATAAAGGACAGTATCCGACATTTGATACCTTTGTGTCCTATCTTCAGAACCTTGCACGTATGAAGAATGACCCGAGCTTTGTGTATGAAACGTCAACGACACCAAAACAAACAGCCTTATGGACGTGGTGAAGAGAGAAATGTGATACACACAAGAAAAACAGAGGTGAAGGGAGAAGCGCACAAAGAAGACGATGGATATTAGTGCCCTCTTCACAGATCAAAGCACAAGTTGAACGACTGCCTAGCGTTTCGTCAAAAACCACAGGACGAGCGCAAGACGTTCCTCTACTCCAGTGGATTGTGGTCCAGTAAAGCATCATGCAAAGAACTGTAAGACTGTAGTTAAGTGCAATTTGTGCAATATATCAACACATCCTACCGCCTTACACGAACAACAGGAAGTGATCTCAGCATGTACACAAATTTGTAAGACCGCATATGGTAAGAGCAAGTCGTTTGCGAAGATACTTCCAGTTAAAGTGTACCTCGAGGGACGCAAGGACCTATCGCGACTTATCTACACTGTGGTTGAAGACCAAAGTGACCACTCACTAGTCACCCCAGCTTTCCTTGACTCATTTCATGATAACAGCCCTGTTTATGAGTATTGCATCGTTTCCTGTGCCGGACGTAAGCTATCATCAGGAAGACGGGGAATTGGTTATGTCATCGAGTCGCTCGACGAATTAACTGTCTTAAAACTCCCAACACTGGTGGAATGTTTGGATATACCTAACAATAGGGACGAGATTCCATCACCAGAAGAAGCCTTGCAATACCCATACTTGCATGACTTTGCGCCATTTCTCATGCCTGTAAACGACAAGATTGAAATAAAACTTTTGATTGGCAGAGATCTCATCACAGCCCACCATGTCCAAGACCAACGCATAACCTTATGCTCAAAGGTTACCTCTAGGATGGGTCATCCTTGGTCAAGTTTGTCTTGGTAATGCACACATCACTGACAATGTGAACGTGAAGAAGACTTTCGTTTTACCAAATGGCAGACCATCTCTGCTAGAACCCTGTGAAAGCAAGTTAAGGATTTCAGAAAACCTATTTCAGAGAACACTTCAAGATGAGAAGCTTGGAATGTCGATGGACGACAAAGCGTTCTTGCAGATTATGGACTCAAGCTTTACCAAAGATGAAGATGAACACTTGGTTGCTCCTCTTCCTTTCCGAGAGGATAGACCTCGCCTACCTGACAACAGATAATAGGCTTTGAGGAGAGCCAAGACTTTGGATCTCAGCCTACTTCGTAATCCTATGAAGCGTGAGCATGTACAAGAATTCATGAGAAAGATACTAGATCGTGGTCATGCAGAACCCGCTCCGCAGTTATGCACGGATCAAGAGAGATGGTACTTACCCATGTTTGGGGTCTATCACTAAAAGAAGCCGGATTCCATCTGCATGGTATTTGATTCATCAGCTAAGCACCAAGGGATTGCTCTCAATGATGTTCTACTCAAGGGACCGGATACTTCCAACAGTCTTCAGGGAATCTTGATGCGCTTCCGTAAGGAGAAAATCGCAATCACAGCTGATATGGAACAGATTTTTCACAAC
This sequence comes from Magallana hongkongensis, assembly GCA_016163765.1. Classification (NCBI taxonomy): domain Eukaryota; kingdom Metazoa; phylum Mollusca; class Bivalvia; order Ostreida; family Ostreidae; genus Magallana; species Magallana hongkongensis. The sequence continues at coordinate 36,734 of WFKH01011919.1, read as the reverse complement.
TTCTGAGTTTGCGAACCTCACAGAGACTACCTTAGGTTCATAGGTGGCATCAGGACAACAACATGGATAAGCCCTTGACAGATTACCGGTTGACGGTCCATGTGTTCGGAAATAACCCGTCCCCTGCCGTGGCCACATGTGGACTCAGTAAATCTGTGTCAGAAGCTCACGATGATGTAAGGAATTTTGTTATTCGTAATTTCTATGTGGATGATGGTCTCATCAGCTGCCCTGATGAGATGGAAACCATGGATCTTTTCAAGAGGACCCAATAAGCCTTGATGAAGGGGGGGTCACCTCAGACTTCACAAGATAGCTTCCAACTCAAAGATGGTGCTACAGATGTGTGACTCCATTGATCTGGCGAAAGATCTCAAAGACCTTGATATCGGACTAGACACTTTGCCCTTTCAGATAAGTCTTGGTGTTTCTTGGGACATAGAATCTGACGACTTTGTGTTCCGTGTGTCTACTGACCGTGGACCATTTACTGGTCGTGGGTTCCTATCTACTATTAATAGTCTGTTCGACCCATTGGGAATCACAGTTCCAGTGACACTTCAAGTTAAACTCCTACTGCGAGAAAATGATGTCTTCACTCCGCGGTCCAGTAGACTGGGATGAACCATTGCATTGCAAGATACATTCATTAAACGATGTCAGTGGTGGGTCAACTCACTTCAGCAGCTTAAACTTCTCAAGATCCCTAGGATGTATTGCATGTTCTCCATTGCCCATTCATCGAGATGTGAAGTCCATATTTTCTCTGATGCATCCAAGGATGCCATAGCTGCTGTAGCATACGTTAAATTTTTCTCTGAAACCGGCAAGCATGATGTAGGATTTTTTCTAGGAAAAGGAAATGTAGCTCCCACACACGGGCATACCATACCTCGGCTTAAACTCTGTGCTGCCGTCATGGCAGTAGAGCTGGCGGAAACTATCAGTGAGCAACTGGACTTTGACAAGGACACATTTCACTTCTACACAGATAGTAGCATAGTATTGGGGTACATCTCCAATGATAGTAGAGGTTTCCATGTGTATGTTGCGAATCGCGTGGGAAGAATTAGATCCTTCAGTAAACCTAGCCAGTGGAACCATGTGCACACTGATTTCAATCCAGCAGACCTGGCCACTCGTGAATTTCATGCTAGTGACTTACCATACAGCATGTGGATTCATGGACCTACCTTCCTACACCAGGACCAAGCAAGTGTTGAGAACAAATCAGAAGGATTTCCTCTTGTTGATGCTGAAGAGGACAGAGAGGTGAAGAAAGAGGACATTACGTGTCTAAAGACAACACTAAAACCTAGTTTTGAATGGGAAAGGTTCTCAAGATTTTCCACATGGAAGAACTTGATAAGAACAGTTGTTAACATAAAGAGCCTTGCAAGAAAACACAAGAAACTCCCGCGGAACATATCGGTTTCAGAAGCTGAAACTGTCATCATTAAGGGAGTACAGAGCATTTTTCAGATGAGATTGAAGCCATCATGGAGGGGAGAAGCCCACCTCGGAACAGCTCCTTATTGCCTTTGAAACCAATTCTAGATGAGCAGGGATAGTTACGGGTAGGAGGACGGATTCAGAAGATGGAAGACGGAACGAGTACACAAAGATGCTCACCTGTCACCCTGTTATCATTACTAAGGGACACCTTTGTAGGAATAGACACGTTCAGTCCCTGGCCCATAGTTTTCCGTAAAACAAGAGGCGTAAAACAACAGAGCAACCAGAACCGTTGGGCAATTTTTTTTACTTGCCTAGTATCCCGAGCGGTACATATTGACCTTGTGGAGCAACTCAGTAGTTCCTCGTTCATAAATGCCTTAAGGAGATTCGTTGCAGTGAAACAATATCGCCCTGACAGGGGCACCAACTTCGTGGGGGCAGTAAGTGAGTTGAGCATTGACGCACATTTTGTGGAAACTGGATCAGTTGGGCAATATCTGGCTGAGAATGGAGCTTCTTGGTTGTTCAACCCTCCCCATGCATCCCACTTCGGCGGTGTCTGGGAGAGGATGATTGGTGCTTGCAGAAAGATATTGGATGGCATCTTACTCCAAAACAAGTATGAACTCGCCCATGAAGTATTATCAACATTTATGTTAGAGGTGTGTGCTATCTTAAATGCACGCCCATTGGTACCTGTCTCTTCAGACCCTGATGAACCTGCAGTTCTCTCACCGTCACTTTTGCTTACCCATAAACCTTCATCGATGGACCCTCAACTGCCAAAGTTTGAGCTTAAGGACGCGTTGAAAGCCCAGTGGAAGTTTGTTCAGCATCTGGCGGACAGCTTTTGGAGGCAATGGAGTTCTGAATACCTACACAATCTACAGAAGCGACAGAAGTGGGAATCAGGCAGCATAACATTTAATGTTGATCATGAAGGAGAGCGATTTACCCAGAAAACGATGGCCACTTGGTGTCATTGAAGAAACATTCCGGAGTGATGATGGTCTGGCTCGCAAGGTGAAAGTAGGTCTAGTTCGCGACGGTAAAAGGGCATTTTATGTGAGACCCATCACCTAATTGGTGCATCTGATCGAAGTCAAGTGACATAAGATCATGCATTGACAGTTTGTAATTGTGTTTGATATATGCTTTGTGTTTACATGTTGTTGCAAAATCAAGTAAGAATCCCACTTGCATGTGTTCATATCGTCTGATAATAAGACAGGTTGTCTTGCTATTGTTACCAGTTATTAATATTCATTTTTGTACTTGTATTTTTTATTGTCATTTACTTGACAGCTACCCTACTATTAGTAGTTACTACCCTTTGTTTATTAATACCAAATTATGATAAAAATTAGTGATCTCCTATGTAAATCAGGAGAGGAGTGTGGTGTTTCATGCCGGAAATAATTCGGCTCTGACGTCTCTAAAACTAGTCTTGTTAGTTCTACTTCCACACATGTGCTCGCAGTAGAAAACTCTTAGGTTTTTCTAGCCATAGGACACTATAGAAGTAAGTTTTTTGTATTATAAGTATATATGCATTAAGAAAACATATTGTGCTGTAGATTGTTTCAGTTTCTCCTGCATTAATATTGGCCAATGTCTGATACTTTGAATATTATCATGTTTGCGGTTTAGGTTTATTGTACAACATAGATTTGTTTATTCTAACATTGAATATAAATTCAAGGCTATGAATTTATACACTATATCGAAGATATTACTTTGTAAATTGTGATATAAAGAAGCACGACCATTGTTTGTGTAAACATTCGAAATTCAGTAAATTTTTTAGAAAATGGCATAATGTAAAATGTGGAATTTCAATGCATGTGTGTTTTTCTATTGTTTACATATTGTAACATTGTCATTATTTGTTTACAGTTTTCACCCTCTACGAGGAGGCATTAAACAACCTTTGGCAACACCTTTGGCTTGTTACTGCACAGGGGGTCAAAAGTCCAAAACTTTGATCACATATATCTCATAAAGGAAAAATATTTTGATAAGCAGTATAGAAGAAAAAATGCTCATAATGATGTATTCAACAATATTCAACCATCGAAATTTTGTTTTAATGGCCCCAATAAGGAGATAAGGGGTCGGTTTTTTCTTATATATGTCAAGAATGGTAACGAATTTCTGAACACTTATTGAACAAAATGTGATACCACGAAAAAGGGTCTAGTTCCTATGATTAGGGACCCAGAGGAGTTTAAAGTCTGATAACTATAGCACTTAATAGAAGGGTATTTTGTAATAGGTTATAGAAGCAAAAATGTTTATCGTGTGTACATAATCAATATAATGATTTTCTCAAGTGTTAGGTTATAAGAGGATTTTAGGGACCAAAAGTAAAAATCTTTGATATTTTTAAAATCTAAAATAAGAGAAATACAAGTACTGTGGAATCATAATTGTTCGTGAGGGACCAATGTTCGTGGCTTTCGTGGGTAACCCTTGCCCACGAATTTACATCCCCACGAACTTATACACAATCATTTGTTTAATAGTTATGAAAATTATTCCGATTACACTACCAACGAAATTACATCCCCACGAACCAGGAAAATTTGGGCTACCCACGAACATTGACCCCCACGAATAAAAATGATTCCACAGTATTTAAAAAGCAATGTAAAAAGAAGATGATCAAAAATATGTACTTTTAAGTATGCAACCACCAATATTTCGTTAAATGACCCCAATAAGGGGGTAAGGGGTCAACCTCTAAAACGTTCTTTCACAGAAAACTCAATAACGGTAAACAAAACTTATAAACATGTGTTTAACGATATATGTTAAAAATCATAAGGCCTCAAAACAAGGGACCGACCCCTCAAATTACAGACTAAGAGGGGTCTAAAGTCCATAGCTCTTTACTTTTCTCATTTATTATATAATAAGGGATTTTAAGGGGCTGAAGTCCATAAGTTTGATTCTTTTTTCTCCAAAAGGAGAACTTTATTGAAAAGCAATACAGAAAAGCATTACGACTCCGCCCCTTTTTCAACATCATGTTTCGATGTCGTAAATCAAAGTCAAGGTCATATCAACACCGAACATCGGACTGAAGACCTCCTCGTTGCTCGCAACGAGATCGTGTCTAGATCATTCATATTTTTGTAGACGCAGAGATCCACCACTTCTAAATGGAATGATCTAGAGAGAATCAAGAAAGATAATCCAGTGTTAGCTCCCTTAGTAGACGAAGTTAGAGACTTTGTAAGATCAAGTAAATCAGACAATACTAACAAACAATATGATTATTATTTCGGTAACTTCGAATTCTTAGAATGGTGTCGCCTTTATAAATTCTCAGCTTTACCCGCAGATGCTTGTATAGTAGTTTTGTACATTTCTTTTTTGGTACAGAAAAATGTTTCTGTTTTAGTTCTCAATTCCAATTTCTTCAGTATATCATGAAAACACGATTTTAATCTTTTAAAAAATCCATGTAAAGAATATTTTGTTGTTTTATGATTGAAGGTGCAAGGAGAATTTTGTCAAAGCCAGTCGAAAAGAAAGAACCTGTTACAATTAAAGTAATGAAAATGTTGCATACAATACACAATTCGGGAACTCTCGAGAATTGGCAAAATTAAGAATGTATTGCATGTTTAGTTTAGCTTTTGCAGGGGGTTTTTTTTCTTGGTTTAACGAGCTTGTTAATATTCGTTTTAAAGACATAAGGCTCTGTTCATCTCATGTAGAGCTCTTCATCCTAAGAAGTAAGACAGATATAGAGGATAAGGTAACAAACTTTACAAGAACTTACAAAAATACTTGCCATGACGCATGCCTCGAAAATTGCATAAAGGTGGCAAACATTTTGGAAGCAGATGAGTTTTTATTTAGAGCAATGCAATTTAAAAAAGGTGCACATTGTCTGATTTCTTGTAACAAGCCTATTTCATATTCTAGAGTGAGAGAACTGTTTAAATCCAGTTTAGAAAGCATCGGAGTTGAAAAAGACAAATTTGGTCTTCATTCATTACGAAGTGGTGGTGCAACTTCAACTGCAAACAATTTAGTTCCTGACAGGTTATTTAAAATACACGGTAGATGGAAATCGGAGAATGTGAAAGATGGTTATGTGCAAGATCACAGGTGCTTGAGGACAGGACCCCCCCCCCCCCCCCACCCCGATTTAAACCCCCGGGGTATAGTTGACTTTTTGATAGAAATTCCTTTAAAATCATGTACACAACATGTTCCATTTTATATATCTGAAAATTAACGGAAAATAAACGATTAATGTAAAACACTCCCCCCCCCCCCTTCATATAAAAAGAGGAAAGGTATCAAACCCTTCGTCATTTTGGGACTACAAAACATGTATCCGCTTTATATATCAAACAAGCACGAGATGATATTATCGCAGTAAATATAATTCTTCCTCACTATGCTTTTAAAATAAATGTATGTTTTTCTGTAAACCCACTATATCATGTTAAAGGAGTTTTTTGAAGACAAGCTAGGTAACTGTGACGGAAGTCAACATCTTTCAGTGACGTAATGTACACTCATGATGGATAAAATCCGAGGAGTCTTTTTGCGCGCCAATAGAATGAAATCGATTTTCTCGGATGTTATCGTACCAAAGTGACCAACAGATGTTTACTTCCGTCACAGTTACCTAGCGAAGTGGCATACCTTTCCTCTTTTTATATGCAGGTTGGGGTTGTTTTAAATAATTCGTTTATTTTCAATTAATTTTCAGATATTTGATATGGAACATGCTGTATACATGACTTTAAAGGACTTTCTGTCAAGAAAGCGTCAACTACCCCGGGGGTCTAAATCAGGGGGTGGGGGGCTGTCCTCAAGCGCAATTGTGGTGCAAGATAATTTAAAATCCTAACTTTTAGTTTCCCTTAATTTAGGTATTTAAATTAAACGATAGCTTTGTTATTTAGAGCTGAGTACACAACTCATATCCAATAATAACCAATCGATCGTAGGTATTGTCTCTGTGTTTTATTATGGATAAGAAAAGAAATATTTAATTAAGGTCTTCCGTTTTCAACAGGAGACCTTATTGTTATTGCTTTGTTTCTTTTTCACTATTATTATTATTGGGGGGTTTTTATGTCACGTTTTCTCAAAAACGCTTCAGCCGATTTTGATAAAATTTTCAGATCTTACTTTTTTCAAAATTTGTAAGAAAATTAAACGTCATTTTTCTGGTCGTTACTTCCGGTCCCGAGGTATTTGAGATTTTATGTTTTAGCTTGTTCACGATTTTCTCCAAAAGTATGAAAGGTAGAACTTTCAAATTTTCAGGGATTGTAAAGAGTCATCAGCCGCAGTGCCCTTTCATATCCTAACGTTCGCTGTCACTTCCGGTCGTCACCGAAAGGAAACAAAATATAGTCATTTTTCAAGTTTTTTGATTTCAATTTTTCTTATGCTATTATTCGATAGAGACGGTTTCAAAACTTCAGAATTTTAAAATCGCCCCACTTCAAAATCCCAAAGTCCTGAAGCGAGAGTCCTCGTAGCTTAGTCGTTAGAGTGGTGGACTTGTGCCCAGACGACCCGGGTTCAGTTCCCGAGTGCCGAATGTTTTTTTCTTTCGGCATACTCTAAAACCTGGCCTGGCCCCATTGTCCTGGCCTGGCCTAAAAGTTGGCCTGGCCTCAAATTTGGCCTCAACAAAAATGTTTGGCCTCAATTTTATTTTTTATATTTCTTTATACATTTGATGATTGTATTGATTTTTTATTGATTTATGTTCAATACATATAAAACGTCACACTAGATGGCTTTAGTGTCTAGTGATAGTTCTATTGAAACATGTATAGACTACAGGTATGAGTGATTGATTCTAGTAGATTTTGATACAGTTTGTTTTTTAATTCCAAAGTACTTTAAGAATGTAAAACAAAGCAAAACATTTTGTGCCATTGTATTACACCATGGCATGTTTTTTTTCTTTCAATGTACTTAATTGAATCCAACTGCTCTCAGGATCGGACAATACCTTTATCAAATACTTGTTTGAGAAAAATAATAATGGCAGAGACCATTTTTTTTATTCTAACCAACATTAAAGGTCACAAAATGTTTTGCTTTGTTCAAATTCTGATATCGAAGTTCAGCCATAGGGAAAAAAATGTTTTCTAAATATACAACAACACATGCATGAAACTCTACTCTAATCAAGAGGTGATGATTAATGACTATCACTGAATCAAGTTATCGGAGGATGCAATGTTGCAGTCATTCACAAATGACATTTTTTAAATTAGACCGTGTGAAATATTAAACGGCAGTGCAGGCAATGAATCTGACCCCAATAAAGCGACAGAGGAGACTGATATCGAATTTCTGCTTAGGAGGGAAATTTGGGTTTGATTGGTGTTGACAAGTAATGTGAGCGAAATGGCATTTTTAAAGTGAATTGCACGTGGATAGAGATTTGATGCTATGAATCAGTTCACAAATGTTTGAGATTTTTATTGATCCTTTAAAAAGGTCAGTCTCTTAAAATGATGTTTTACTTCGTTTTTCTAATATCTATATTCTACATTTTGTCTACTTTTTGAAGTGGGGGAGGGGGTTGCGTCTCTGAATTTTAACGCCGATTGCTTTAGTATTGGGCATAATCCATTCCTTGGCAATAGTAAGAGCAGTGTTGCAAATGCATATCATATGGATATGTGTATGTGTGTAAACATTAATAAAATTAATTAAAACTCAGTCAGGTCTCTTGTTATGTTTTTTTTTCATATGATTTTCTCTTAAACATTAAGAAATCAATAAAAAATTCAATAAAAACTCTTTGCAACTGTAAAAATTTTAATTTGAGGCCAAAAATTCTTGAAGACGCCAAATTTTGGGCCAGGCCAAAATTTTAGGCCAGGCCAAAATTTTAGGCCAGGCCAAAATTTTGGGCCAGGCCAAATTTGAGGCCAAAAGTGAGGCCAGACCAATGGGGCCAGGCCAAGCCAGGTTTTAGAGTATGTCTTTTTTCTTTCTTAATTGTGTGTTGTTTAACGATTTTATCTTTAAAATGATGGATTTCAATGTTTTTTGTTTTAATTTTATCAAAAATTAAAAATATCAATATCAAAAATATTGAGCGTGTTAAAGGAACCTTTTTATTTTAATCTGATGAAGCCTTACTCTTGGCTTAGCCTATTTAATCTCTCTCTCTCTCTCTCCTTTCTCTCTCTCTCTCTCTCTCCTATTTAATAAAGTCATTCCAAACATAAGGATAATTTTAAATATTAGTATAGATAAGGAAAATAGTTGTTTTTCGACCCGCGGTAAACTTATTTTGTAATGCAGTTGCACCGTTGGAACCTGATGCATTGTTGTTGCGGTGGTATGCCTTTGATGCCGGCGAAGTGACGGCCGATTGAGTCTAGCAAGCAGCTGTCGTAAACATTGGTAGTCCGAGTATCGCAATAAGTCGCAATAAGTCACAATACGGATTTTACAATATTGGTTTGACTTTTACATAGCGTTTTAGATATCTGGTATTGATTTTGCTCTACGTCGGCATTGTAAACAATGTCAATGATAAGCAATTTAAATACTAATGTATCTATTGAATGAGCGATAAAAATGATTGATGTTAATAGACTAGATTATGTAAAAAGAAATTTGAAAAAAATGTCATTTTTTAGAATAAATATACACCGACTACCCAGGATCTCAGATATGCTTACACCTATATCCAAGTGTATGTACTTGTTAACAGTCACGTTGAGCTCACAGAAGGAAAATGAATATAAATGACAAATTAAATTATTTCCAATATTTAAATATTGATTTTGTGTATTGTTTTAATTAGTATACTTAGTCTAGCTCTCATACAGTATGGACCCCCTAATCCTTAGTATGAATTATATATTTGGTATTTGATTAAACGTTCATTTACAATCATCGAGTGCCGAATGGTTTTTTCTTCCTTAATTGTGTTTCGATTTATAATTTAATCTTTGAAATAATGGATTCTACTAAATTCCGTTTTAATTTTATCAAAAATCACAATAATAGAGACTTTTTTGTCAATTGAAATCCTTAGAGAGAGTTAAATGGAATTTGAAGACGTGTTAAGAAATGATAGAAAAAAACACCTATCCTGATAGCCTATTTTAAGGTGCATTCAAACGGAAGACCTCGTGTTGCTCGCAACGAGATCCCGTCTAGTTTCTTTTCGTTTTCATAGGAATATTTAGTACTAGTATTAGGAGTAGAGATATTGCATAATTATTTCTTTGTGCATCGGTCAAGGCGTATTTAAGTTCTATCTCGGGGGTTTAAAGTCATTCGAGTTAGTACTCAGCTAAAAATAACAAGCATGACAAGTTTGAATATTAATGGGGTGTTTGTTTGCTATAGTTATTTGTTTTCTGTTGTAGCTTTGTATTGAATTGATGCCCAGCAGATACAGATAAAATTTCTTGATGGTAGATTTAATATTAAAATGTATTGTATATCATAAGTAATTTTACAGTATCACACTTTGTATATCAAACTAATTTTTAAATAATAAATTACAAGAAACGTTATCTAGCAATTGTACATATTCAACAGAAGAAGGATCACATGGAATAATTAATAATTATGTAAATTAAAGAGCTGAGTGCACAACTCATATCTAATAATAAACAATCGATCATAGGTATTGTCTTTGTGTTTTATTATGGATAAGAATAGAAATATTTTATTTGCGGATTAAAGAAGTGAAGTAGAAAATAATGCTGTTCACAATGAATAGATGGATCTACACAAAATATTTAATAACGGGACAAACCTCCAAACAACTTCCTCTAAATATGCACATCTATACTTTCGTTTTTAACGAAAACAAAATTCTAAATTGCAAAGGGCCAGCATTCGCAGATAATAGAATCGGAATTTCCTGTTAATACGCACATCTACACATTATGTCCTATATTATACCGACAAAGTTTTACGAAATTCTTTGCAGCAGTTTATGAGGATTTGCGCTGACAATCTGTGCACTACTACATTGTATATTCAATATATATAGTTCAATATATATATAGATCACATAAACCGAAATTCTAAGGAAAAAAAAGGAAGCGGAATTTCCATTCCAAGGGAAAAAAAGGAAGCGGAATATCCTATTAATGTGCACATCTACACATTGTGTCCTACCCTGTTCACGACTATATACGATATATGTAGTTAACTATATATAGTCAAAAGGACCGAAATTAAAACAAAAAGGAATCAGAGTTACCTGTTTATATGCATATCAATACATTGTGTTCTACATACCTAAAAGGTTTTTCGAAATTCTAGGCATCGGTTTAAAAGGAGTTGTGCGGACAAACTGTTCACTACTATCTTGAATATATAGCCAAAATTCCAAGTTCAGTAAGGCCAAAATTTGTAGAAAAATAAAGGAATAGGAATTTTTTAGCCAACACAGATCTACCTGTATTTTTCAAAATGTTGGCTAAGTGGGAAGACACCAAAAGGAGTTGCGCTTACAAACCGTTCACTACTAAATTATATTTATGGTCATAAAAATAAGATCAATAAGACCAAAATTCCCCGAAAACGATGAAATCTGCACATCTAAATATTGTGTTTTTTATACCTACAAAGTTTTAAAATGGTTTAATAGGAGTTGCCATGACAAACACAATCAGTACTGACGAACACCGGAAGGTAAAATACAATGAATATACCTTGCAGCTTGCATTAAATAGATATAGTTTCTGCGTTGTGTATTGACAATCCTTAACTATATTCTTAAGTTCTATGTGTTTTATTCATAAAGAGGTTCCGATTGCATCCATTAACTTCATAAAGGATCCACTCTGCGGGGCGTCCTATAAATTCACCAGTCCGTCCGGTCCGTCCCGACATCTGGTCTGGAACATATATCCTTCTTGGCTGAATCAGGCTCAAACTTCATCAATAGAGTGTCTTTGGTAAAGAAAGTGCAGTGACCTTGAACCAAGTTCCTAGCTCTTTGATTAAGGTCATGGCAAACATGTGCAGAGACATTGAACCAAATTTCTAGGTCATGGCAGACATGTAAAAAAATCCCAAGGCTCTCTTGATCACAATTTCTCTTCCCTTAGACCAATCTGTCTCATTATTCATAAACACGGTGCTTGTGAGTAAAGGGTGTGCAATGACATTTAAAAAAGTTTCCAGCGCAATAGTACCTTATAAACTCCCCTGGGATATATCTGGCTCACACGTTAATAAAAGACTGCCTGTAAGTAAGGAGTTTGCAGTTGTATGTACCTTTATTTCAGTTTCTGTAAATAGTCAAGGTCATAGCTGACCTCCTTGTAAAACCCAATGTCTGGAACCTCTTTTTCTCCCCATTATCCTATCTGTCCTTTACAACACCATAAGAATGTTTGTTGGATAATGGATGTACATTGAACTTAATTTTAAAGTCAAAGAATAAGGTCAAAGCAAAACTCTGATTATTTTTTCTAAGTTCAAGAAGCATAACTCTGTCAAAACTCATTGAACCTGGACCAAATTCGAACTTGACCTGTATTGTCTGGTAAAATCACGAAACTTTATATGCACTTGTAACTTTATATATACATTCCTTCAAAACTTAGAGGAAACTTAGAAAAACTTAGAAACTGAAATTTTTTTTCAGTTCAAGAGGCATAACTCGGTAAAAAAATCTCATCGGACTTGGACGAAATTCGAATTTGACCTGCGTATTTCTATGAAGTATCCATAAATCAAATTTGAGTTGAATTTTGTTAAGATAATGAGCGAAAAGTTAATGATGAAGGAAAGACAAGAAAAACAAGAGGCCCATGGGCCATATCGCTCACCTGAGCAACAACAGCCATAATAAAATAAGCTTTATGGAGTCATATACAAAATATCTGGACAATGTAGGTTAACAAATTCTGTAAAAAAAAAAGTTCAAATTTTTTCACCTGGATATTCTAATGTTTATCATTAAGCCCCTTTTGTACATGTAACAGGGTAAATTTATAGTCATATCACATATTTAGCATTGCAGTTCTCAAGAAGATCTTAAACAATTGTTTATATATAAGATATAAACATATAAATCAAACTTTGAACCCCTTGTGAGGCCAAGGAATTGTCCAGGGGCCAAAGTCTAAACAATTTTAAAGAATTAACAATTTGTTAAAATGCTTGCATATAAGTAAAACCATAGATTAAAACATTCGAGTTTTTTTTCATAATTTAAAATGTTTTCCTTTGTAAAATTGGACCCCCAATAGGGCCCCTCCCTACTCCTGAAGATTTTGACGAATTTGAATCTACACTATCTAAGGTTGCTTTTGCTAAAGTTACAGCTTTTCTTTAACGATTTTATTCTATATATTACACTGTAAAAATTGAACCCCCATTGTGGCTCCTGGGGATCATGACTTTAACAAGATTTTTAAAGATTGTTCTCTATATATTCCTATGTAAAATTTGGACCCCCCCATTGTGGCCCAATCCTACCCAGGGATCATGATTTGAACAAACTTGAATCAACCCTACCTGAGGATGCTTCTACACAAGTTTCAGCTTTTCTGGTCAAATGGTTTTGGCGAAGACGATATTTAAATATTTTTCTCTATATATTCCTATGTAAAAATTGGACCCCCAACTGTGGCCCAACCCTATCCCGAGAGATCATGATTTATATAAACAACAATCTATCCTACCTGAGGATGCTTCCTCAGAAGTTTCAGCTTTTCTAGTCTTGTGGTTTTTGAGAAAATTTTTAAAGATTTTTCTCTATATATTCCTATGTAAAAATTCGACCCCTATTTGGGCCCCAACCTACCCTCGGCGATCATGATTTGAACAAACTTGAATTTACACTACATGAGGATTAGTTTAGTCAACCTAGGTTTTAAATTGAACAAATTGCAACAGAATTTATTCAAAGAAATTTGAATAGTTTTTAGTCCATGTTTTAACATACTAAAACTTTAGAAAAATTTAGTCAGGGGAAAATTGAAAAAAATTAAGTCAAAGTTTTTAATTTTGCTTAAATAATTAATGTCACCTCCCAGCTGCCGTATCATCAAAGGGAAACAATAAATAAACATCCTGTTGCAGCAGACCATGTGTAATTTTGCCTACAACTTCATTAATGATAATAAATACATAAATAGCAGGTAATTTGTGTTAAACTTTCTTTTTTAAAATGATTGTTTATGAATATCAATAAAATTAAGTAATTGGTTCCAAAAAAATAATCAGATTTACGTAAACATTTACAGTAGATATTTGGTCTGTTTAGTTGGTATGTGTGCTAAAATAAGTTAGGTTGTATTATTTAAACAAGAGAATAACAATAAAATAAATTACTATAGATATTAATGTTCAAATGTTGCATGATTTAATTTTTAGTATAAATTTGAGAAATTTAACACTTTATATAGAGATCGAATTGTGTGTTTAGATAAAGTATGGAACACCATTAGTTGTATAATTAAATATAAAATCTTGGGTTTTTTTGTTTTTTTGTTCTTTCTGTGAATTTTTGTTTCGTGTTTTATGTTTTCTCTTGCTACAACATGATATACAAAGGACTGTCTAAAACATCCAGTTAAAGCTAAGTTTTATTTTTATTCATTTATTTATGATAGATATTATATATATGCATCATTATTTTATCACAATTTTTTGAATTATTTAATCAAAGGAATATTACGATTTCTGAATCTGTATATCAAAATATACATTTGTTTTTTGGACTCTTGATTGAACATATTTTTTTGTTATTATTTTATGATACTAGTTTTCTACGCTGTTTTCTAACATGATAAAAACTGTGTATTTGCTCAACCAATCATCTTTGTTTTGAACCATTGTAGGGGTGTCTAAGCTTGCACACGCGCTTAATACAAATTGCCACTGATGTTAACTTCTTACATTCATTTACGTTTTATCCACTCGACAATTAAAATGGGTAGACGTTTTAAAAGAGAATAGAAATCCAAAAGGCTCTTTTACGAGTACGATCTATCTCTGCTCGTAACTTGCAGCTAAAGAATTTAAAGAAAACTGAAATGCAAGTTTTAAACTTGTCAAAACATTTGTTTGACACGTGCTGAACAATCTCTTGTAAGTAAAGAACTAAAATTTATTCCAAGTCCTAAGTCGTACAATGCCAAAAACATTGTACTTAGAGAATTTGACGAATTTGCACGAAAATTAAGATGCAAATATATGTTCAGCAATTCCGATGACAACTTACTGCATCCTTTTAGACAGGCTCAGGTTACATACCAGAGCACTCATGTGATGCATTAGAAAAGTATATCGATAAGACCAAAATCGAACTAACATCAATGTCAATCAAACGTTTTGAAGACAATCTCACTAAACATGAGAGGGAAGCATTTGTCTCATTAACAAATAATTAAAAAGGCGGACAAAACCAACACAATTGTTCTAATGGACAGAGATGAAAATATCTCAGAAGGTATGAGAAAACTCGATTCTGCCTATTGTGTCCAGATAGAAAAACCTGATTTAGAAGCTTTTCATCAGAGCATCCGATCTAAAGTTTTTGAGATATATCAAAACAAAACTTTAGACAAGGCAACCTATCGGTTTTTAAGAATCAAATAAAAATGTCAATTTGAAATGAGTGAGTCTGTATTTGCTCCCTAAAATACATAAAATAAACAAACAGTTTAAAAGGTCAATGCAGCCTCCAAAAAATTCCACCTGGTCGGCCAATTATCTCTCAATGCGGCACACCAACGGAAAATATTATAGGTCACTACTGTGATCATTTCCTTGTGCCCATTGTTCAGAAACAGAATTCTTACATTAGACACGTCTGATTTTATACTGAAAATCGAATCTCTGATTGTACCTGAAAATTTCATCTTGGTTACTTATGATGTGTCCAGCATGTACACCAACATGAAATTTGATGAATTACTTCATTCTGTCGTAAGCATATTTAGCAGAAAATTCTAGTCTAGAATTACCTCGACATTGCAGTTCTGATCTAATCTTTTCTTGAAAAATTTTTTTCGAGTTTAACGGACAATTTAACAAAGAAATTATAGGCGCAACGATGGGGGCACGCCCGTCACCAAAATTACAGACACACGTATAAAAAACATCACTGATGATGTAATATCTAAATTTCAACATGCCGACAAACTTATCTTTCATGGCAGATATAGAGATGACGGCTTTATTCTATTTAATGGAAGCCAGGATGAAATTAAAGAATTTTTTGACATAGGGAACTCTTGTCATAAATATCTGAGATTTACTTATGAACTATCTCACACCAGTGTCAATTTCTTAGAAACGACCATATACAAAGGAACAAGATTCTAGGATAGCCAGCGATAAGACATTCGCTCATATATCAAAACTACTAACAGCTTCCAGTACCTGCACAGACAAAGTGCTCATAGCTCATCAGTTTTCAAGGGCCTAATTAAAGGAGAATGTACCAGACATCTGGGAAATACTAGTTATCAAGCTCATGAGCTGTATTACAAAGTATTTTTAAAGATTTCAAAACTCATCTCGAAAAAAGAGGTTACAAACAATCAGAAATTGAACCTATTATGTGAGAAACTCTTTCTGCAAATAGAATGGATCTTCTAAAAAAAAAAAAAGAAGAAGAAGAAAACAATAAAAAGGCTGTACCTAATGTTTTGGTGACCAAATTTAACCAATGTATAAAAGGGTTAAGGAAACGACTTATGAAATACTGGGAAAACAAACAACATGACGAAGTATGCAAAAAAGTATTCACAACACCTCCTATGGTTGCATACAGTAAACACAAAAATATAGGTGATCTAATCATTAGATCCAAATTAAAATCAAATGAAGTTCAAAGAGATTAATTGATTTATGCATAAGATGGATTCCTGACGGGCGGGCCTTATTACAAATTTGAAATGGCATGTGCTATTAATACCGCCGAAACACTCTTAATCAGTTATGACAAATAAACAATTGACCAAATGCTTTATTAAGAGTGTCAGGTTCTAATAAGTTTAAGACATGTCTGGATGTTAGGATGACAGCGTTTTTGTTGTTGTTGGGTTTTTTTGCACTTCTTAAAACAGTCAAATGCAGTTGCAAGACCAACAGTGACTCTAAAAGATGCACTTGTAGAAAGACAGGTTTGGATTGTTCCCTAAGTTTTGGCGAATGCCGTGGAACTTGTACCAATCTTCTGAGCCGGACGTATTGGAAACTTTAGATGATGCTAATGAAAATATCCAATATTAACTGTTTAATTACACTGTATACATGTACATGTATTTTGTTAATATTTTAAATACAAGTGAATAAAGTGCTGCAATATGTTGTAAACATGTTCTGAAAGTTTTGTATATTTGGCAATGACTCAAACTTAAAAAAAAAAAAAACTATTTAAAAAAATGTATTAGAACTATAAAAATGTTTTAATACTGTCAAACACCAATATTTATAAACTTTATTTACAATTTGATGTTACTATGTGATAAATTTTCATTTAAGAGTGAAATACATAAAGCATTTTATGTAAAAAGATTTTTTTCTCTATGTTGCTTTTGTGTCATGGCAGCCATCTTTAGGACCTAAAAAAATCACTTTCCCCCAAATTGAATGCTCTAAACTTTTTATATTGGCTTCAGAGTGCTTATGGCTATTCTTAACTAGAGAAAAAAATTCTGTTGCAATTTGTTCAATTTCGGACTAATTTTTCTCTGAGTTGACTAGACTAGATGTTTTCACACAAGTTTCAGCTTTTCTGGTCAAATGGTTTTTGAGAAAAAGATTTTTCTCTAAATATTTCTATGTAAAAATTGGACCCTCCCATTGTGGCCCCACCCTGTCCTACCCAGGGATCATGATTTGAACAAACTTGAATTTACACTACCTGAGGATGCTTCCACACAAGTTTCAGCTTTTCTGGTCAAATGGTTTTTGAGAAGATTTTTGAAAAATATTAACAAATTTTCAATAATTTTAAAATTATCTCCTCTTTAAAAAGGGCGTGGCCCTTCATTTTAACAAACTTGAATCCCCTTTACCCAAATGATGTTTTGTGCCAAGTTTGGTTGAAATTTGCCCAGTGGTTCTGGAGAAGAAGTCGAAAATGTAAAAAATTTACAGATAGACAGAGATACGGACGGACAGACAGACGGACGCCGGACAAAAAGTGTTAAAAAAAGCACACTTGAGCTTTCAGCTCAGGTGAGCTAAAAAATGACGAAACGGATAACACTGTTGTATATTGTAAAATGGCCGGGAGCATAAAAATCGACATTTGAAATGCGACAATCGAAATATGAGATTCAATATATAAAGTATCAACCAAAATATTACTTAAGGAGGCCGAGTACAGTTCGAGTACGCACTCTTTCTCGCAGCGTTTTATTTGCAGAGTGACGTCATCTTTTTGATTGATTGACGCCATGGCGTTATGGTTTCAACTGCAGATATTCAGCAAAATTTGTCAAAATAACCCGTTTGAAGCGTAAAATTGATATTATATTGTAAAATAAACATAACTGTCTTGAAATATATGCTATATATGGGCTTGGGTCGAAAGAGTGAAAAGGGTTCAGCAAGCCTAGCCTATGTCGCGTTTTCTTACCCCGCATAAATATAGCTTAATACATGTATTTCAAGACAGCAACCATGTATTTTATATTTATGACCCTTAATATTTGATGTTATATATATTTTTCCTACTAAAATATGACTAAATATTTTAATTATACTATAAAGATCACCATTTCCGCCTTTGTCAAATAAAAAATGGCCATTATCTGACAAATCTGGGAAATTGGGAATAAAAAAGAAACTTTGATAAGACCCTTTAAACGAACCAGGATGTAAAAGGTTTTTCTTATTTTATCATTTGATGCCTTTTAGCAATAACTTTATATGGTGAACAGAAAAAAAATCCCTAGGACAGAAGTTTAAAAATAATGAAAAAAATGTGCAACATTGATACGTTTCAAGCAAAATCCCATAGGGTCTTATGTTAAAAATTAACAAACTTTGAGATGACCACTTAAGCAAACAATGTGGTAAACGTCTGATTTTCTAATCTTAAAAAACTAAATAAATTAGTAGAATTTCATAAAAAAAAAATGTCAATAAAAAATCTAGGGCAGAAGAAATTAGACCCGGCCTCGCTAAAGCCGGAAAATTACGAATCCATGTATACCACACTATTTAGGCGTAAACATTTTGTAATTCAGTTAATTTAATTACCGTCGATACAGCCTTTCTTGGGATCGCATATCTGCTGATAACTACAGTTGCATCTTTTACGACAGCCGTGTCCATAATAACCAAAACTGCATTCGATATTACAGTCTTTTCCAAACGAACCTATGCATGCTGAAAAATACATAAATCGATTTATTTATATTTTTGTTCAAAACATTGTATCGCGAGACATTTACATGTATACAAAATACAAATATACGACCTTTGGACTTTGTTATATCACGTTTTAAAATAATATATTAAATTATAAAATTATAAAATGCTTTCTAGTGGTTCACTTGGGTTTTACCATCAAATTATTCGTGTTTAGTGAATAGGTTGTATTGTAAAGTAGGATTTTCCAATCCCTTTACACTAATAGGGGTTCATTTTTCATTTAATGTTGATACGCGATATTAAGCTATTAAGCAGAGCAGATCCCGTTTTGTCTTTTGAGTAATCTTAGAATTATAGAGCTAACTGCTTATACATTTCCTGGAATATGGCAGACGTGAATGTTAATTAAACGCTTTATTTATAACACTGTGCCGGATAATTATGCCAGTGTTAAGGTGGCTTTTTGCCCCGGCTTAAGATGCACTTTTGTAAATATCTAATAATACCAAATCATAGACCGCTACACTGAATGTAGACAACCAGATTTGTTTTTTGTGTGTCTCATGTGACAGTTAGGTGAAAAAAATTACCTTAAAAATTAATATCCAATAGGAAAATAGGATTCCTATTGAAGAATTAATATTCCTACAATGTAAAAGATATCGTATTTTAAAAAAGAGGTAGAATTAAAAAAAAAACAAACCAGGCGTTATATTCCTATACATGTAAGATAAAAGTATTTCCTAAAGGCACTCAATTTGAATAGGAACAGTTCCTACAGGAAATAAAAATTTCCTATCGGATTTTAAAATCTAATAGGAGTTTCGTTTTAATCCCATCAAATTTAATTTTATAAAGGAAGTTCTTCTATTCCGGTAGGAAAATCTTGATGTCCTACAGGAAAATTGTTTTTCCTATGGGTAAACTTAATTTTATTTTTATATATAATTATCTCAACTGACAGGTGAGATTCATCAATTATAACAAAAGTGGTTATGAACTCTTTAAGCAATGGTTTATCATATGATATATTTGAAAATCTTTGACGGGTGCAAAACTGCAACATTGCCACATAAGCACTGGCATAATTATCCGGTACAGTATTTTATATCAATTAGCAATTATTCAAACTAAGAAGTTAAATTCTCTTCATCAAGGAAAAAATGAAAATCATGAAAATTGTAATATTTCTGTAACGAATATCAGCAATATTAAAGTGATATAAAACAAAATCCATACCTTCGCATTTTCCGGAAACGTTCTTATAGTCTGTACAACACATTGCTGTTTTACTGAAAACAATTATAAGATAAACCAATGAAAGAAAAAGTGAGCAAGCTCACATACCCCACGTTCCCCCATTACTTGACATGCTACACATAATGAATGACAGGGTATGCATTAAATACACAAAATAATTTGGGATAAAGAGCATAACTCACAAAAATTCATCATATAAAAACTTCCTGCAAATATGCCCATCCATTCCTTTTGTTAATCATAAAATTCTAAATTCCAAAGGGCCGAAATTTCCAGAAAAATAATGGAATCGGAATTTTCTAGTAATATGCACATTTACATATTGTGTCCTAAATACCTACAATGTTTCAACAAATTCCTTGCAGCAGTTTAAAAGGAGGTGCGCTTACAAACTGTTCATTACTATATTCAATATACATGTACCAACATTTTAAGTTTAAAAGGGCCGAAATTCTATGAAAAATAATGGAATCGGAATTTCATGGTAGTATGCACATCTACACACTGTGTCCTAAATACCTACAAAGTTTCACGAAATTCATTTCAGAGGTTTAAGAGAAGTTGTGCTTACAAACAAAAAAAAACCAACAGGTCTGACGGACTGACTGACTGACGGGTCAAAAACATTATACCCCTCGAAACTTCGTTGCCTGGGGTATAATTACATAGAATTAAATCATTGGAAAAATTTACACGTAATGAAGATTAACTACTTTTTAAAAAAATTATTTTAGTATAATGACTTTTAGTAAATAAATATCTAATTTCATTATTCTGTTAAGCGGACTATATGGTCGTGTGGCCACTTTAAGACTATATTAATCTCCTGGACAAAAAAAGCTTAGACATATAAAGATAACATATTAAATATTAAAATTGTAAAGTTAAAGTATCCGTAAGGTTTTTTTTAATTAATAATAGTTAGTGCCTAAAATAATTTATATAACATTTTCATCAGATATTACGGGTAATTTGTTGACTGCCAAGCCTCCTTAAATAAATTGAATCGCACCTTTTGTTCATTGAAAATGCTGAGAAAATAAACTCAAAATGATAAGGTATTCAAATGTCCTTACTTGTTAAAACATACCCCATCCTCAGATGTTATAATATTATTCAAAACTGGTAATAACACAATGACGATTCTCTTTGTTTCCATTTTGTTCTGACTTGTTCCTATTCAAGAAATCTGGTTAATAATCCTTACACGACTATTATAGAGATACGGAAGTATAAATAGTTTTCCGCATAAAGTACCGCCATAACCACTTGAACTTTGTATTCGGTCTAATCGTATAATGCAGAATCAGCAAAAGAATTCAAAAATGGAACGCTTGTTTTCAAAGTTTAATAATTCAAATTTAGATTGACAAATTGAAATGTGACTCTATGATCTACTCTTATCATTTAAACAAAGGAAATACGCACCTGATTCTAGCGATATTGTTCACGTTCATTGAATTGACTAACAAACATTTATGCAAACTTTGTATAACCCATTGAATTTCGGCGCATGTTAACAGGGGTAACCTTATTGTAAATGAGTAGGTAACTATAACATACATTATATCTTCTTGCAGTATTTTACAACAAGCATCTGCTTGTATTAAAATATTCTCAATGTAGGTTACAACTGCAATCATTTCCTTTTTTCACTTTATACATAAAACTGACAACTGGTATGTGATTTTCACATAATGCTTGATTTTAAAAGATAGATTTAAAAATTGTTTGTTTTAAGAACTGCAAAAAAAAAATTGGGGTGTAAATTTGTTCTGAAAAGGGGGGTAGATTTATAATGTGGGGATTCTGGACAGAAAAATAAATACATTACATGCTTGTTGTGGACTTTTGAACAACACATTTGCAGGGACCCACCTTAAATTGTAATTTGTAAGTCGTTTTAACGCGCATCTTCCTTACCATTTAAAGCAATTTTTTGTATTGCTATGGTTAATTTCGTAAAAGATTTTATTCTAAATATCTATGACACCTGTCGAAACATGTACATCGGACGCCCTTGGAGACCCTGACGTCTAAAACACTGCGAAATCTAAGGCCTGACACGACAAAGTCCGGCCTTTTACTGACACCTACATATATACTAAACTAAACTATATCTTGATTGAACTATAAGTTCACATCTGTTTAGAATAATGATGTTAAAGTTCAAAGTATAAAAGATATTTTAAGTAGTTTACAGTTTTGTACTTAATTAAGAATCACATATTAACATAAAACTAGAGGCCCACAGGCTTGACGGTCACCTGAGTACCATAGTCCTTAGATTGACATGTCAGGGATTCTCATGTTTGCATTTCAAGCTTCATTTTAAAGTTTAAACTCTAATCTGAGACTCCTCTGACTGTTGCTTTTATTTTTGATGTTTGAAAAAACGTTCATTCATGAAAATGGGGGGGGGCCGAGATTCCAGAGTCGGAGTAGCTGCAGAACTATAGCTCCACGGGAAATTCGGGTTAACTGACCATGGAGCTACAGGTCCATGTATATAAAAAAAACCTGTATATTTATTGCGCACAAAACGTTGCGCGCGGTTTTGGACTTATTAACCTTATTAAGGAATATAATCTGTGGAAATTTCAATACCAAAAAATTTATGAGAGAATTTACTACTGATTCGCCACATTACTTGTCTCAAACGTTTTCCTATGCACTCTAACCGACCTCGGAAATTGAAGTATGTTAAATTCACGTCGCAATTTTTACCTGTAAACAAACCACACCATTTCACTTTACGGGGCTGGTGATAGTGTTTAAAATACATTCAGAGGCAAGGAAAGTTATGGCATCTAAATTAAATATCTCAACAAAATTTTTGGTATTTTTTCACAGAATATATTTCTAAATTAGGTTAATTAGTCCAAAACCGCGTGCAATTTCTTTTGCGCAATAAATATAGTCTTTTTTTATATGGATGGACCTGTAGCACCACGGTCCGTCAATCCGAATTTCCCGGAAGCTACAGTTCTGCAGCTAGAGTTGGAGGAATATCGGAATATCTATACGTTAGCTCCAGGGGCCAACAATTGTAAAGTATTGGTAATAAGAGACCTGCAGGCCTTTAATGGTCAATCTTTAATAATATGAACAGTTTCATTTATAATGTACAGTCATTTCATGCATATCTTTTACAATTTTATGCTAAATGTATGCTATGGTATGCGATTTTAATGATATGCTATGAGATTTCAATGCAATGCTATGAGATTTGTATGCTATGCTATGAGAGATTGAAATGAAAGCCTAAATGATATGATATGCTATGCTATGCTATGCTATGGTATGCTATGAGATTTGAACAAAAACGCCTCCATGCACAGAAGAGTTCCAAACATTTCGAAGTAAAAAGATAAGAAGTCAAAGTTTACCAATAATCTGCAATGTGAACGTTCATTCTTTTATATAAAAGCATTTTAAAGCGAGTTTAAATCATGTTGTATGCTATGCTATGGTATGCTATGGTATGATATGACGAATGAGTATATATGCGATTGTATGCAATGGTATGAGATTTAAATGCTATTGTATGAGATTCCAATGCTATGCTATGAGATTTCAATGCTATGCTGTGGTGTATGTTGTAAAAGATATGCTTGAACTGACAGTACACAAAATGGATACAGTTTATTTCTACAAGTATACAATGCACAGGATATTAAAGAGGATTTCCTAAAATAAAACACATATTTAATTCAATGTTTACTTAACTTTAACTTAACAAAATGGATACAGCTTAAATTCTACAAGTATACAATGCACAGGATATTAAAGAGGATTTCCTAAAATAAAAAACATATTTTATTCCATTTAGCCAAGTGACAATTTAACATGTAGTTTTCAAGATGAAATTAAAAATGTTAATGGATGTCACTCAGAAATAACCTTAAGTGAACATACATGTTCAATGTATGGCCATATTTATCCCCCCCCCCCCCCCCTCCCCCTAATAAAAAGCCTCAACTTCTGCCCAATGGCCTGGGCATTGAATGTCACAATTTAACATCAGGACATTATGAACATTATAACAATGCATGACTTTATCTCCCATGACTGTGATAGTAAAGAAGCTAATATTTTTAAATGAATACATTTCACTTTTGAGCAATTTTAGCCCCGCCTTAGGGCCTAAACCCCTGACTCAGGGGCCATGAATTTCACAAGAAAGGTAGAGGACTTCGTGAACTTGATAACCATGCATTTAGTTTTTCTCAAAAATATATATGTGGAATAGAGAAGAAGATTTTCTAAGATTTAACACATTTTTACTATAATGCCATCTTGAACCCCACCCTAGGGCCTGATACCCCGACCCAGGGGTAATGAATTTCACAATTTAGGTAAGAGGGCTTTATGGAAATTATAACCATGCATTGCATTTAGGTTTTCTCAAATATATATATATATATATATATATATATATATATTTATACATATATA
>WFKH01011919.1:0-11578 GCA_016163765.1 Magallana hongkongensis | reverse complement strand
CCCCCCCCCCCCCCCCCCCCCCCCCCCGCTTCCTAAAAAACACGCACATGTACACTCGAAAAAAATTGCAAATTCGAACTACTGGTTCTGTGTACATATAATGAAATAAAGAAGATATAACATGTAACCCCGCCCGATACTAATTTTTTTAGCAAGAGGGTATTTTGATGATGTTAATTGAACATCTATTCCCATTGTAAGAAAATAAAAGTTTATATGATTCATATAGGGCGAACATTTTTCTCAACCAAAAGACTGCTAATCTCCATTTTGTATGATTACCACATATTTAAATGATTCATTCAAATAATAGTGAAATATTCAAAAAGTTACCACATATTTAAGATTTTTCCGAAAGTGCCATTCACAAAAGTGTGTTAGCGCGTACACAAAGCGTAACAAAGCGCTAGCGCAAAGTGGCAATGCGACAGCGAATAAATAATAACTCAAAACTGCTATAACAACAACGCATCAGTGAACCCAGACCGCAATTATTGTCACTTCGCTCTAACGCAGCAAGACTGATCACGCCGCCTTGCATTATTTAATTGTCAACAGATCGCCCGTTGTCTGATCATCTCGGGCATTGTTCCTTAGATCTAAAGGAACTAGATAAACATCATCTCATTTCTTTCACAGTCTACACGAACTTCTCAGCCAGACAATTGGACTCTGCATATAATGGTGGAGAGCTCACATGCTCAGTACCTTAACTAGCAACAAAAGACTTGAATTCCGCACTATTGAACTATAAGGACCGTTGTTGCTGATCCAAGTGTCAATGATGTCATATCTGGTAATATTTTCTTTCAGGTTCTTGATAACACACTCTTTGAATTGGTGTCATGATTCAATGGTGTTACCTCAATGAAGCTGGAAAAGTATTCTATCGACAATGATTAAGTGAAAAACTTCTAATTCAAACAGATCTGTGGCCATCTTGCTCCATGGTAAGAAAGGTGAGGAGTGAATCATCATCATATGCTCCTTCTGAGGTCTGTTTTGATGACCTAGACACGTGCTACAACGGCTCACTACACCATTTATCTGCTTATTCATTCATGGCCAATAAATTAGTACGCTTGCCCATTGTTTACCTTCAGCATCACCATGTGTTAGCTGTTAATACTTTTCAGTGTAGTTGGTCTTAGCTCTACTAGTACTAGAATCACAATGTGTTTACCACGGTAGATCATGCCATTGCAATTGTATGTTGACAGTTATTTTTAAAGTCCCAATACTGTTAAACTTCCAATAAGCTCTTCTGTCAGGCCATTGTCATTTGTCATTTGCAGCTGATCATCTAGTTTGAAAACCTTTGTATGGAACGCCATAGCTGCCTTATGTCTTATTTTATGAGAATATGCTGCTGTTTTATTCTTCATGTTTTCTGTCTCAATACACAGTATTTTCGTCCCTTCCCACCTGTTCACTTTGTTTTAATTTAGTAAAATGTATATATTTTTTTTATTGATAGACATTAACATGATACGAATCTTGTTTTTTGTGATGGTTGTATTTAAAGCTTTCAAGTAGTGGAGAAAAGATGCTTATTATTTATCAAGGAGGCTATCATTAGTTTAATGATCATGTCAGTAATGTCATGACAATAATATACACAGTAACAACATCACAAGATCTTGCTCTTCGCTTTGTGTTACCTACACCGAGTAAATATGCAGGTAAATTAATATGATAAAAAAGAATAAACCAAACTTTTCTTTTCAATTATGAGAGTTTATCAATGAAGTGAGTTTTTGTATAACTTATCTAATCTTGTTGCAAACTATGTTTTAATTTACAGGCAGCTGCATTCAAAAATGATTCTTTTCAGATGCAATTTCAGAATATAAGGTGGATTCCTCAGTGAAGGTAAACATAATGAGAAAATAGGGTTCTGAAAAATTATTTAAATCTAGTACCTTAATAGAAATAGGTGATAACTGACAAAATAGTTCATTTAGCACTCTTTCTCAACTGACGATACAAGATAGGCATGATATCAACAAGCAATGTGCAGAATATATTTATCATTAATCCTCTTAATTGTTAATAGGTCGACGACATCAAGATACTGGAGAAAAGCAATCGCGGACAGGCTTCCAGTAAGGGATTGGCTCTGTGAGAGGAGCTACATGTAGATCTAGAGATTGACCGCATCAAGATTTGGAGACAAACTTTAAATCAGCGTTAAACGAAATATTTTTTAAAAACCTCTGCGAGTCATTAATCATTTGCAAACTAGTAGAATCCACTGCACACATAGATGGTAATATGGGAAAAATTGTAGAAGAAAAATTTTGTATATCTTTGAAGAAGGATGAATTTGAAAATTTCAAAGTGTAGACTATTTGTTTTATACTGTTTTATACTAAAGAACCAATCCAGATGCACCTGTTGTGTTTCTAAAAGTTGTAAAAGGTCAAATATTCACTTTTATTTCTATGAAAAAAATAATTTTAAAGTAACTTCCTCATTGTGGTTTGATTGGGGGTTTTTTTCATAACAGGACAGGTGTTCGTTTATATTTTAAAATCTGCTAATTACAAATTATCCAAAGAAAGTTAAAAAGTCTTGCACGAGTTTGTCAAATTACAACTGCACAATACATTTATCTGGCTGTTATACATGTATCTGTGTAAACAATTTATTTGGCTGTTACATGTATAACATATAATAATTTTTACCATATTAAGGATAAAGGCTAAGAGAGGGAACTACATGTTGAAATCCAGAATCATGATGACATCTTTAATGTACTTGTATAAGATAAGTTGAATTAATATTAACTAGATGATATCCCGTGCAATATTCCGCGCAAGCGCGGGAATTAACACTTTACACATTAAAATGGTGCAATGCTTAGTATGCAGAACCATATTTTTTGTTTATTTTTGTATAATTTATACTGTGTTCAAAATGTTTCTAAATTGCTTTCTAAACATATTCTTTAAAATTGAAATAAAAAACCAACTGCATGGCTGACTATTTAGAGGAACGGGCATCACTGTTCCAAAAAAGAATTTCAGATAAAAGACTGTTTTGAAAAAGTAATTGTGGAGCACCTCTCAATTCAACTTCCCCGTTTCATGCATACATATCATTTATTAGACATAAGTATAGACATACATTGTAGAACGCAATCTGTTCATTGTTTACAAATTAATGTATAAGGTTTACTACCAATCTGTCGTGTTAAAAAATGTATGAAATTAAAAAAACGCTAGTGTATGCATATCTATTTGCATATTTTAAACAAAAGTTGTCAGATATAAACTATCTGCCCAATGGTTAACTCGCCTTTCACTTTCCGTCATGACATTAATTAGTCTAACCGCGTTCCTGGGCACCCCGTTCTGGAGAGTTCCTTCCGACTATCAAAAAAGTATAAAAATCGAATCATTTTATTTATTAAGTTTTTTAATTAACCATAGATTGCCGATCTAAGGTATCTGCCAGCGATGCATAACAAACTCGTCCTGTCAACCCGCGTTCTTAGTTTCCCCGTTCTGGAAAGTTCTATGATATCCCATTTTCTCACCAGAGGTCGTGCTTCGTGCTATCAATCTCGCATTCGAAAAACGAATTGACTCTTTTTTTTATTCAACATTTGTCAAATCTTAATTTCTATGTATACCCTAAATAAGTTCCCTGTAAATGTATCCACTCTTTACGTAATCATTCAATATTATTTTATTGCAAGCATATATTTTGATGCAAACTCCTACTAACTTGGATACGCCACAGCGGGTCCACCACCTTACTCTCATTTTCGCTATTTTGGACTGGTTTATCGAAAAGGAAAGTAGGTTTTTTTTCTTTATTTCTCAATCATTATTTATCAGGAAAAATTCAATAATAGCTTACGGACATCATATCACACGAATTGAAATACATGTACCAAAGGTGTAAGCAGTTACACTGGTGCAGGTGTTTCGTAGTTTATTGGCAAAATGTCTTAATTTATAAGTATAGATGATAAAAAATATTTAAAAAAAAAAAACACCCTCAAAATCAAATCTAAAAGAAACTATTTGTGGTAGCTGACTGTTCAAATGTATTACGTCAATAAAATTATGTATATCGAGATAAGAAAATTTACATTATGTTGCTCAATGGGAGGAACCCTAGGAGAAAGACAGTTTGGGAACTGTCTATGCTACAATGCTGAGTTCGTTTTCAGGAGGAGAGGGGGAATGGACAAATCGGATCGAAAGTCAATTTTACAAACATATCAAGTAATTTGACATTTCTTTCTACGCTATAGTACATGTAATATGTACAAAATACGTTAAAAACTAAACCACTGGTGTTCATGTTGTTCAGACTAGATGTTACAAGTCTACCACTCAAACTTCTAATGAAATCTTCCAATGTAACATTAACAATTACTCAAATTGAGTCATGTTATTTGAGATTTAGTAAAAAGAACGATAATTCTATAAAACAGAAAAACAAAAAAGAAATGAAGTCATCAATAAATTATTAATCAATTATAATCTATTTAAACAAAAACATGATCTGAGCTTTGTCTGCTTAACAAAAAAATTGGTAGCTCTGTATCTCGCTTATAACTTGACGACTGACACTAAAATTTTTGTTGACTATTAGAAATGTCTTACTGAAGCATTGTAAACATTAAAAACGGAAAAATAAATTTTGACCAAAATCGTTAATGTGCGCCTCTAGTGAGTTTTAAAAAATGAAATTCAATCATAATTGTTGTCCGTTGAATTTTAAAAAATTAAATTCAATCATAATTGTTGTCCGTTGAATTTAAACAAATTGAATTCAATCATTATTGGTGTTTGTTGTGGTTTTTCTGTCGTATTTCACGGAACTGTATGGACGATTCATCATGGGTTGAAATTCCTCATACTGGTGAGTGACGCCTCCATCATTTTCTTTATAATGTTGACTACAATTGTTGTCTTTCCGTTTTGACTCAGATAGAGATTTTGATGACATGATACATGTAAGGTGATTGTCATGTTTTATTACGCGTGAGTAGATAGGCGATGATGATGGACTGTTCAATCTGTTGCAATAATCATATTCGAATTCATTTGAGTCCAGCGTTTCTGGGCGAGTTGATGGAAATCTAACTTGGCTTGATATTCTATTTTTCGCTGTGTCCATTCTATTTGGTTCAGTGTTGTCACAAAAGTAAGTTGGTAAATCGAAATTTCTAAATTGATCGTGTATTCTTGGTTCTCTTTTATCAGTATAAACTCCATCTTCCTGTGTATCTTGCTGTTCACCAATGTTACCCAAAATGAATGAAAATACAGTTTCCTTGAAACAATTAGTTTTACTCGATTCTTTTTTCCTGAATATACTTTTAAATCAAAACAGGAAAACTCTTCTGTGTTGGTCACATACTTTTAACGATCTAAAAGTACATGTACTGAAATCAAACTGCATGTGCAAATTTGTTTGTTTGTATGTAATTGATATAAAAAAATTGTTGAAAACATTGTTCAATAGAGATGTATCTATCGAGTACTCTCAATTTATTTTATCCAAAAATGATAGAATTATATAATAGTATTAATAAAATAACTAAAATTTAATTGTGTACGGACTTGGCGTGGTCGCTCATATACTTCAAATAAATGTACATATAATTATATACAATTAAGTAAATCCGTTTACTTGAAGAGCAAAGATATGCTACATGTAACATGCACTATCAAGAATTCATTGAAGAAATAAACAACATTCAATTGTTAAAAGGTTCACCGGGATATGTACTCGAGTTGGTTAGTCACAAAGTCAAATTGTTCAGATATTGGAACATATGAACATTGTTTCTATGTTTATAATAATGCAACAATAAATCATGAACTCGTGCGATGATCATTGAAACATCAAAAACTCGAAAGAAATGAATATTTTTGTTCTTCAGTAGATTTTTAAATGTCAAATGCTATAAAATGATATAAGTATTATGGTCAATATCTACTTAATGAATTTAAAAGGTCTTTTTATTGGTATATCAATTAGGACATAATAATAGATTTGATATATAACACTGTGCCGGATAATTATGCCAGTGCCAAGATGGCATTTTTGCACCCGCTTAAGATGCAGTTTCGGAAAAATCCATATATACCAAATGATAGACCATTGTCTAGAGAGTATCTGACCACTTTTGTTTTTAGTGTGTTTCACCTGACAGGTGAGATATTTACCTTTAAAAATTAATATCCCATAGGAAAATGATAATTCCCATAGGAGAACGATTCTCCTACAGGAAATATTGACAATCCTATAGGATTGTCTAAAAATCCTATAGGAATTATAAGTCCTATAGGAAAAAGCTATTTCCTGTAGGAATTTGACTCAGACAGGTAGTTTTCCTATAGGAAATTAAAATTTCCTATCGGAATTGAAATTCCGATAGGAAGTTTTTGTATTCCGATAGGAAATTTCTAATTTCCTATAGGAATTCTGTTTTTCCTATAGGAAAAATTATTTTCCTGTAGGAATTTATTTTTGAAAGGTAAATATCTCACCTGACAGGTGAGATACAATGATAACAAAGGTGGTTGTAAACTCTTTAAGCAATGGTCTATCATATGGCATATTTGAATTTTTCGATATATGCAGCTTATACGGGTGCAAAAATGCCACCTTGGCACTGGCATAATTATCCGGCACAGTGTTATATCTTTGCACTGTACGTTACGGCGTTAAAGGAATAATGAAGAAAAAACAAAATATATTCTTGACTTTCCTTTTGAAATTATCGAAAAAGTAATATGGATTCCCAATATGTCTAATTTACTATCACATTGAAGAAGGAGTAAGGAGAAGAAGACCACGCTTTCATAACATCAGTACTCTCATTTACGTTTTTCGCAAATACAAACACGTTAAACTGTGATTCTTACAGTTTTTGGAAAAAGTAAATGATAACGCCCAATAAAAGAAGCACCATTAAGCCACTAAAAGCTAAAAGTGACCCCTTGATCACATATTCATACGAGTTTGCAGCTGAACCCGAAATTGTCTTCGAGTCTACAATTCATTGTGACAAAATATCAAACGGTGTACATAAGATGAACATGTTGTCAAATATTACTCACATGTTAACCTAATTGAAAATGAAATGTGTAGAAGGTATAATATGGTATGTTGATTTGACTAATTATCGAAGAGGGCCGATTTATTCAATGCCAATTTTCTTAGTATTGCTTTGACTTGACAGCGATATGCGACTAAGATTCTGTTAGACAATACCCGTCCAATGTTAGTGCTTGCCTGTTCA
Source organism: Magallana hongkongensis (assembly GCA_016163765.1). NCBI lineage: Eukaryota > Metazoa > Mollusca > Bivalvia > Ostreida > Ostreidae > Magallana > Magallana hongkongensis. The sequence goes on along the minus strand of WFKH01011919.1, from coordinate 4,305 downwards.
TTTCAATTCAACGTAAACAATGCAAAGCTATGTATATTTAAACATGTTGCATAGTTGTGAAGACGGCTGTTCCTTTTGCAAACTTTTAAGTTTACTGTTGGTTTTAATAATAAGCTTCCGATTGAGATTCAAAAAGAGAAATAATTGTAAATTTGACTAAGCCTCTCTTTTCCTTTATTTTTGTTTTAATTCTAGTCCCAAAAATGCTATATGATAACCACTAGATAAGAAATCTATTTGTGTATGATTTGATAATATATAGTATGCGTCTCTATTACCCGTGATTAAGTGCATTTCTTAAAACGTGATACTGTTCCAAATTAACAGATGTTGATTGAATATCTAATATATACGGAAATTTGCTTCGTAATTAGCTGGTTATTTTAAAATTATGTTGTTAATTTGTTATCATAAAATACTTCTCCCTCTTGAATTTTGATTCATGTTGCAGATGTTTTATTAATTTGGGCAAAATATAAGAGAAATATATGGGATTTAAGGACAAATAAGGTTCTTGGTGGAAATAGATGGAGACATCTCGGACACATTAGCGAGATTCGTCCAAGACTTGTATAAGTGATACATATATAAACATATGCGTCAAATTTATTCCAACATGGATCTCCCTAACATTATCGTCAGATCAAAACGCAGTTTTAAATAAATTTTATAGACTTACCACCTTTAATGCATCCGTATTTTGAATCGCAAATTTCAAACTGTTCTGTGCAGTTACATCTATGGCGGTAGCAATGCCCATAGAAATCATTCCTGCATATGTACAGTTTTTCCCAAACGAACCGATGCATTCTAAAAGTTAAATTACTGATATAGAAGCAATCTGGCAAATCCTAACCTAATTTACTTTTAATTTTTAATCGTAACTTGTGAAGAATAAGTCATTGAAGTAGTCGTAGGCGACATTTTATTTTTTTTAATAAATTTATACTAGACAAAGCGCGTGTTACAGTGATTTTATATGATTAGAAAATTATAATTAAAACATCGTATGAACAAATTCTTTCTTATTTAATGTGCAATGTTCAGAATATTTCGATCGTAGATCAGTTTTTAATTTTTGACAAACGCAAATTAAAATCATGTATGTTTTTAAATGTAGAAAAGTAATGTAAACTTAAGTACATATTTTCGCATTTTCCAGAGACATTTCTATAGTCGCTGCAACATTCGCGGCGTCCTGTTACACTGCAAAGTATTATAAAATGAATTTGAAATGTATATTCTTAAGATAATTTGATAAATAGAAGAGAAATACATGTAACAATAATTTCCTAGGAGACGGGAATAATGTTAGAAAAATAGAAGCGGGTAATTTCTAGAACTAATTTTTTTATGAATACTTTAAAAGCTTTCTTTAAAAAAAACACTTATTGAACATTTATTACTAGTATCTTTTACAAACTGCATCACTTCAATTAATTTTAGTTTTTTAAAAATCTTACTTTTGAACACACACTGAAATGTCAGTGGCAATATTATAAACGAAGAATTGTACCAACACAACAGATACTCCAATAATAACTCCCATGTTAGATCTAGAGTAACATCAATAATAAGCTAAAAACTGTGTTGGACATATCCGTGTGAAAGTAATTTAATGATCACTTGAATGTTTTGCTCAATAACAATCAAGATCAATGGGAATTAGTACTGCAATTAGGAATTATTTATAGATATTCTTTTTCATATTCGAACAGTTGGTTTTATTATTTGAACTGTAGTCGAATGTTTTGATCAATTTCTTTAAATAAGATTTTTTTCAAACTTTGTAATTCATTAATTACAATGTATATATCACATGCACATATCGTTTAAAAATGCTGATGTCTTGTTAAAACATACCTTATTGAGTCCCATCGGCATTCATAAGTAACGATATTGGCCAAAAAGGATGTTAAAAGTAGAACTGAACTTTTCTTGAAGAGTTTAATCTGGAAATATCGCATGTTCGCAACCAAAGTAGAAAACGTCCGCATACATACTATGCTGCTCATCCAACTGGTTGGCTCTGTTAGAGGTGCCATGATTTTACACTTTACTAGATGGTCAAGTTCTTTTTTCAGGTCATCGTGCATTGCTACTGGTATTGGTCTTAAAGCTTAGATTACGGATTCTACAGAATCGTCTTCTTTGATTTCATATTTGCTAGGTAAGCAGCCAATACTGTCTCTGACCACATCCGAGAATTGTTAAATAAGTTCATTTTTGGATATACTATATGTAACACTATTCAGCGTGTTTACTCGAATAATGAGACCAAGCGTAGACAGTCAGGTCTCTCTAACAAGCTACATGTACTGTGTTTCGGCGTGTCCATAATCTTGAATGTACAATGTAACATTTCGCAACACTGTTCCCTCGATTATTCCGAAAGCGGAATATTGCTACATTCAGAAATATACCAAGAAGTCTAACATTGTATAAGTAGATCTAATTTAATCACTCAATATTAACGAAAACGGTAGGGTTTTTTTCTTCTTCATAGTATTTTCGTCCCTATTCACCTGTTCACTTGTTTTATTTTAATAAAATGGGTTTTTTTATTTATTGATAGACATCAACATGATAGGATTCTTGGTCTTTGTGATGGTTGTATTCAAAACTTTCAAGTGGTGGAGAAAAGATGCTTAATATTTATCAAGGCAGGCTATAAGTAGTGTAATGATCATGTCAGTAATGTTATGACAATAGTACACAGTAACATAATCTCAAGATCTTGCTCTTCGCTATGTGTTACCATAATCAAGTACATATGCAGGTAAATTAATACGTTAAAAAAGAATGAACTAAACTTTTATTTTGAATTGTCAGAGTTTATCAATGAAGTGAGTTTCTGTATAAATTATCTAATCTTGTTGCAAACTATGTTTTAATTTAAAGGCAACTGCATTGAACCATTATTATTTCCAGATACCATTTTTAGAGTATACGGTGGATTCCTCGTTGAAGGTAGACATAAAGGTTCATAAACGATATATTATAAAATTATATAATTTAAATGTACCATATTAGACATAGGTGACAACTGATTAAATTGTCAACAAGAAAGGCATGATATAAACAAGCAAAGTGCAAAATGAATTTGAAATTAAATCTTCTTATTTGTTTACAGGTTGACATCAAGATACTGGAGAAATTTTAAAGCAATCGCGGACAGGCTTCCAGTAAGCGATGGTTCTGTAAGAGGAGCTACATGTAGATCTAGAGATCTAGAGATTGACCGCATCATGATTTGGAGATAAACTTTAAATCACCGTTAGAGGAAATGTTAAAAAAAACTGCAAGTCATTAACCATCTCCAAAGTAGTGGAGTTCACTGCAAACATCCATGGTTATGGGAAAAATTATTAAAGACAAAGTTTGTATTCCTTTAAAAACAGGATAAATTTCAAAAATTCAAAGTGTAGACTGTTAAATTTATACTAAAAAACCACTTTAGATGCACCTGTTGGGTTTCTAAAAGTTGTAAAAGGTACAACATGCACTTTTATTTCTATAAAAAAAATTATTTCAAAGTAACTTCCTCATTGTGGTTTTAATTGGTTTTGAGAACAGGTGTCCGTTTATATTTTAAAAATCTGCTAATTACAAATTAAACAGGTAAAGAGAATTAGTGTCATTTTAAGGACATATAAAATTTGTCAAATTATAACTGAAAAAAATTATTCTAGCATTTATCTCTGTATAAATAATTTATCTGGCTCTTACATGTATAACATAATCACAACATAAATGATACAGACTAAGAGAGAGTATTACATGTTGAAATCCAGAATGATCTGCTTTGCTTGCAGATCTAGACAGGCTACTGTACATTCATATTTAAATTTGTAATAACAACCACATAATGAATGACAAACCTAAAATTTTAAAGTCAGATCAAAAGACTCAAAATTAAATTATTAGCTTCATGATGACATCTTTAATATAGATTTATAAAATAAACTAAATTAATATTAATGATGAAATTTAAAAAAAAACCAAAAAAACCCTTAATATCATATCTAAAAGAAAATATGTGTGGTAGTTTATTTTTAAATGTATTAAGTCGAATAAAATTATGTCTTCAGAGATGAGAAAGAAAATATTATAAGTGATGAGAAGATTTCTTCTATCATAAGAAAATATGGGATAAATCCTAGCTTCTACATTTTGCCAAACTTTTATTTCTAATAATTAATACCATTTCTAATTAATTTGACAGATGGCACAAATCATTCCACAATATTATACTGACAAATAAAAGAAAAAACATATATAATTTTGCTCAATGGGAGGAACCTT
>WFKH01011844.1:0-12205 GCA_016163765.1 Magallana hongkongensis | reverse complement strand
CCCCCCCCCCCCCCCCCCCCCCATCTTTATCTATCTGCAGTGATCCGTGTGTATAAAAGTTGGGTTTTTTTTAAATAGTAACTTAGTAGATGGTTTTGTTTTTTTTTACAGCAAAATATAATAATTCAAAAAAATCAATTTGAGGAAAAATCTACCATACTTATTGTGCACTATCTTAATGCAGATTTGCCAAGATTTCTATTGATTTTGTTGTATAATGGGCTCATTAAGAATTGGGGACTGTAGAGTTATTATATATAATGTGTGACATGTACAATTTGAATTTCTTTATTAGTTTTTTTCATCTATTTTTGTGTATTTACTTTTCAGGGTTTTCTTTTGCTTAGGGGTTTTTTTTATATATGCCATCTAAGCTAGAACACAAATGATTTTTTTTATTTATTTATTTTTTTTTGGAATGGGGGGTTGTATGTTTTGTTTTGATTATTTTGGAGGAATGAAGGTTGTTTAGTCCATCTGTACACAATCTTAATTACAAATTTCCTCTTGATTGAACCATATCAGATAAATCTTTCATATTTTGCAACCTTAGAGGTCAAGGTCAGTTGTAAAATGGAAGGTCAGAGTCAAAGTTGTAGTTTCTCTTTTCTCCCTTTTTACTAAAAATTAACAAATCATTAAAGAATCTAAAACCTAAAATTAACAAACTCATCATTTAATTAAAACCTCAAATATGAGTATTTTCAATTGTTTTTATAGTTATTTTTTTTTGGCTCATCAATATGATTGGCTTTTGATTCAGCTTTTATTGATTTCATTGGCTTTTCTCTGATAGCAGCACAGGAGAGTTATGTTTAAATACTGTTGTAATAGATATAATGTTCACGTTGATGATGCTGTTTGACTATAAATCTTTAACTGTCAGTAACCAGAATGATGTTCTCAAAGAGTTCGCGGTCAGTGAACATGTCCGTTATCTGTGGCATGAACTTGCCCGCAAAAACAATGGCCAGCAGACCACTCAGTGTACATATCTGTAGCTCGAGCAGTGGTAAGTCAACCACTCTGTAGCTCAAGCAGTGGTAAGTCTGTAACCACTCAGTGTACATATCTGCAGCTCAAGCAGTGGTAAGTTATGGCTGGCAAAAGTTGGTCAAAACCACTTACCGGTAAATGCTTTAAAGGTCAGGTTAAAGTTTGAAAAATCCCCCTTAAAATCCCCCCCCCCCTTTTCCAACAAATGTAATGTGATATCCTCAATATAAACTGACAAAGAAAAGTGTTTGCAGCAAAAAAGGGGGAGAACCCTTTTAAAGGATAATATTGCACTATTTTTTTTTTCTCTCATTCAATTTTTAAAATTTTTTTATTTCAGAAACTCCACCCCCAGGGTACATCAGTGAGGATGGGGAGACCACAGACAATCAAGGCATGGGTAAGTGGTAAAAGATGACAACCAGTAGAAACGAAATGCTTGAGAGGTCGGCGGACCTGAAGGTTATAAAACTGTGCAAGTAGAATATTTTCAGATAAAATTCTTTAATCACAACTGTATAAGATTGAAATTTATAACCGGGTTAAAGATCTTTTACAAATGTGATTAGGGGTAAAATAGTTTGGGCCAAAAACCATCCTGTATTTTAATGTAAGTAAAATAACGTTTTGAAATTTCTAGAGTTCATCATAGAATATTATAGAAAAATGATTCCAAATAAGAAATATAATCATACTTCTATCCACCTGGAGTTGTTAATATGTTTTGTTTTGATATTAATTGATGGTTGCATTATTTGAAAATAATCTCAGGCTCTTGATGATATTAACCAATGAAATTTCAATCTGTGGTTGATATATTCTATAGTGATAATTGAAATTGAATTTTATCCTGTCGGTCAAAACCCCTAGTGACTGCAGCTTTCACTTGATTGACGTTAAGGTCTCCCATTTCAAAGGGAATGGAATTTGTGGGGATTAGAATAAATGAGATTTGGCTTCAAAAATATATACATTGGTGTCCGTGGCTTGCAATCCAAGTAGTTATGTGAGCAGGGTCAACTCATGGGAAGCCCTCTGAAAATAAAAAGGGCTGGATCTCATGTTGTGGTCATTTTAAATCTGATAGGGAGACTATTGGTGACCATCTAATCTGAACCATTACGTTTTAGATTTTAGAACTGTATTTTAACCTTTTATGCTGTGATAGAAATTTGAAATTTGAAAATGAATCCAGTAAAGAATTAAATCAAATTAAAAAGGTGGGGGAAGGGGAAAGGGGAGGAAGGGGGGGGGGGGGCAGAAGGAATCATGCAAAGAAACTTAATTAATACTTTTGAAAAGGGTGTCTCATGGAAAGAAATTGAGAATTTAGAATGTTTCATCACATGATTTTATAGCCACACCTTCAATGCACCTGAAATTATTCTTGTGGTTTGCATTCATTGGCTCTTCCCTTTTTCTAAGATCAAATGATCTTTGAAATTTGAAGGTGTTAATTAAATGAAATACATCTTATATATATATAAATATATAGACGTATAAAGCCCGGTATTTTGCTTTTAAAATTGTATTATTGTTGTTGGGTTTTTTCCCTGAATCCTAGAGAATGAAATTGATTATTTCAGATGGAGTTGATGTCGGGTCACCAAGTCCACCAATGGGTAAGTACATAGAATAAATTCAATAATTATTGTTTTTAAAAGTTGCTGAAAACTCACTATTCTTAAAGACCGAGGTTTTCAACTGGTCGGTTTACCTCAGGGAAGTTTAGGTGAGGGGTGGAACCGAATTGATAAAGGTGTGAAGCCCCAAGGGAAATACGCTCGCTTGTGTATACATACGTGTTTTTAATACACTGGGTGTTAAAATGCCCTCAACGAAGTTTTTCCGATGATCTAAAAAAAATATCGTATTTATTTATGTAGGAAAATCTAATTGTCGATAGTTGAAATAAAAGAATTAAAACATGAATAACTGTGTGCGATATAAGCAAAATCTGTCTTTTGTCGATGGAAGTATGTACCAGCAAGAGTCGTCTGTACTTGTTAATCTTCAGGTATCCGCTCGTGAATGTGATGCTTATAAATAGTTGACAAAACAATGTTATTTGATAGCAATAATTATTCTCAATTACTGTGGAATCATTTTTATTTGTGGAGGTCAATGTTCATGGGTAGCCAAAATATGCCTGGTTGTGGGGACGTAGTTTTGTTGTTAGCAAGTTCGGGATAATTGTAATAAATATTAAACAAATGCTTGTATATATGTTCGTGGGGATGTAAATTCGTGGGCAAGGGTTACCCACGAAAGCCACGAACATTGGTCCTCCACGAACAATGATGATTCCACAGTATATACAATTCACAAACCAACAATTATCTCTATTTTGATAAAAGAACATTTTCATGGATGATCGGTGCCACTTGGCTTTGATAAACTAGGTGATCAGTGCATTTGGTGTGGTACATAAACTAAGTATGTGTAAATCATCAGTTCATATCTTTCATTTTTTTTTTAATTGGAATCTTTATCTCTGTCGACATTAGTTTCTTTTGATTATAGCTATAGTGAAAATAGACATGATGTTTTATCGTCTTGGTATGCATCAAAAGACAAAAGTTAAGGCACGATCGTCGCGAGCGCTAGACATGGTATACACAAGATGAGAAAACTAATGTCAATCATTTTGTTACATCCAATCTGGGACCTCAATTCAGTTGATTGACAGGGGTACACAGACCAGGTAAATTTGAAGGAGGTGCTTATTTTCTCGGTCTTAAAACATTTTAAACATTAAGGTCCCCCATACTATGTTTTTCGTGTTCTGATTTTAGTGATGTCTTTTAGGGCAATTTTGAGCTGAAATTTAACCCCCTTTCCAAATCACAAATTGCATAATAAATCTTTTCCACTCAAAAAATGTATTGAATTTCGAAAAAGAACCATTTACTTAATGGTATTCATTTATACTATTTTTACTAAAATAGTAATTATAATGCTTGTCAAAAGTTGTTTGTCAGTAAAAGATGTTATATAATTAATGATATGCCATTATTCATTATTCAATTTTTGATAGTGAATAGAAAAATAAATTTTGTGTAAAGTTGTATTTTAATTCTCATTTGTATTTATAACATAGAGAACTCAGTTGCATGATTGGGTTAATACTTAATAACCTTCAAAAAAAAAAGTTCTGGACTTTTGAAGCTGTTTGATTTTTTTAATTCATAACAACATTTGTGTACTGCGAAAAGAGATCAGACCAGATCTTGATTTATTTGAATTCATGAGTATAATAGAGCATCTGCTTACTTAAAACCCTGGCAACGCAGTAGAAGCTAGGACCTTTTACTGGAGACACACATGAACACAGGCATAGTTTGTTAATTAAAAAAAAACATGTAGGTTTTCTTAGGCTAAAGAATTGTTTATGCCATTGTTGATTATCAATCAACACCTTGTAAGTTTGTTATAATAAGTAGAAAATTAGCAAAAATAATCTGTATATTTAGCTTCTTTTATGTGAGTTATAAAAGAGATTGATTTTTCTTTTCTTTCTAATTGGGTTAGAAAAAACATTTCATGAATGCCCAATCATGAATACCAGGTAAACCTGGCACACTACAGAGTTTTGGTATTTAATTGCAGATCCAAGAATTTTGCCTAGAAATAAAGCTTCCAGATTTAAAATTTTAATGTTAGCAGCAGAACATGATACATTGAAATTTGCACAATTATCACATCTCATTAATAACACAGTATTATGGTACTGCCACACGCAAAGGATTTGATTTACATGTAGAACAGAAAATCTCTGAGTTTAGCATGAACTATCGTTCCATTTGACATGGATGAATGTTTATCTATATGTTGTATTGTTCCAGATGAATGTGATATACATGTAGTATAGAAATGCTCTGAGTTTGGCAATGTACTGTTCCAGATGCCGACCCGGTGTCCTACGTGGACCCACCCTATTGGTGCTCTATTGCATATTATGAACTGAACAATCGAGTGGGGGAGACCTTCCACGCCTCCCAGCCCTCCCTCACTGTTGACGGCTTCACAGACCCCTCCAACTCGGAGCGCTTCTGCCTAGGACTGCTGTCAAACATCAACAGAACTCAACAAGTGGAGATGACCAGACGCCACATTGGTTAGTATGACAAACCGCAGAGGTTAGAATTTAACTAAAAAAAAATACAGAGGTTAGTAGTCAACCAGGATAAAAAGGCAGAGGTTAGAATTCATACATCAACAGAACTCAACAGGTGAAATAACCAGAAGCCACATCAGTAAGTAACCCACCATGGCAAACTGCAGAGGTAAGATATCATCCAAGACTAAACCACAAGTAGTTAACCAAGACTGAACCTCAGAGGTTAGTAGTCAACTAAGACTAAACTGCAGAGGTTAGTAGTCAACTAAGACTAATCTGCAAAGGTAAGTAGTCAGTTAGTAGTCAGTCATGACAAATGGCAGTGGTAAGTAGTCATCCAACCTAACCGAAAAGATGAGTAGTCTACACATCTAAATTTCCAGGGTAAGAGGTCTACTATGACCTAACTGCAGAGAATAGTAGTCAACTAAGACTAAACTGCAGAGGTTAGAAGTCAACCAAGACTAAACCTCAGAGGATAGTTGTCAACTAAGACTAAACCACAGAGGTTAGAAGTCAACCAAGTATAACTGCAAAGGTAAATTGTCAAACAAGAATAAAATGCAGGGGTTATTAGTCAACCGAGACTTAACTGCAGAGGTTAGAAATCAACAAACTTAAGATTAAATTGCAGAGGTTAGTAGCTTATCACGACTAAACTGCAAAGGTTAGTAATCAACATAAACAAAATTGCAGAGAATCTAATAAGAGTAATCTCTCTTGTAAGATGGAGCAGTGTACCTGCATGATTTACATGAGCAGACTGCTGACAAAGTCCTACTTTAACTTCCAATCTAATGACCTCTTAAATTTTCTGGCAAAAGGTAAAATCCTTCTTTCACCTTTTCAGGCAAAGGGGTACGCTTGTACTACATTGGAGGCGAGGTCTTTGCGGAGTGTTTGAGCGAAAGCGCTGTGTTTGTACAGAGCCCAAACTGTAACCAGCGCTACGGCTGGCACCCGGCAACAGTGTGCAAAATACCTCCAGGTCAGACTTGGTTATTTTAAGTCATTAGAACCCTAACAACAGTGTTTAAGCAGGCTGGATGGTCAACAATTAACTGCCCATCTAATCTCTCCCAATTTTTAAGCAAAAATCTATTATTTAGTATAAACAAGTATTTTAGCTTTGAAATTTGAATATATTCCTTTATTTTTATGCAGAGCTCTTCTTCTCAAGGAGACTAATATAGTGCAGAAAATGGCCACAACAATTCAGCCTTCCTAAATCTTAATACAATGTATGAAACTAGCCCTGAGAAAAATGTTGCCATATTTTATTTTTTTTTTTTAGTACTAAGTGACAAAAAAGCCCTGTTGAATAATTTTTATCAGCAAGTTTAATCATATTTAGAGCTTAGATGGCTGCATGCAGAGTGACATTTAGACTTTTGATATCATTTAGCAAAATTTTAATTATTTTAATATGCGGAAATTTTCACACGCCAAGTTGGGCATTCATACAGACCCTGAAACGTGCTACTACACCTCTAAAACGAACCGTACCGTTCCGTGCAAGAAACGAACCGTACCGTTCACAAAACGAAACGTACCGTTCACAAAGCGAACCGTACCGTTCATAAAACGAACCGTACCGTTCACAAAGCGAACCGTACCGTTCACAAAACGAACCGTACCGTGCAAAAAGCGTGCAATATAATTTATGCAAGACCCGCCCCAAAACGGCCAAAAAAGCGTACCGTACCGTGCAATAAGCGTGCAACTTCCATATACGGCTTATTGACTTATGTGTTTCGATGAATACGGACGGAGATTATCGCTGACCAGATAAGTTCAATATTTTGCTGGATTTTAGTTATACGGGATTAAGTAACACATACTAATTTAACGCTGTTATTTTTATTAAAACCGTTATAAAAATATTTAAATCTATTTTCCTTTTTTAGACCTTAATCTTTTCTTTACATAGCGCCATAAACTGTTAATACATGTACATGTGTATGTCGTAAGTTGTGAAATGATAAGTGTCGGGAATCAACTTAATAAATCATTTTTCCTTCAAATAATAAACTAATTATACATATAATTTTATATAAAGTGTTAGTTGCTTTAACGCACATTGAATCATAACGTGTTATATCAGTATGGTTTCTTGGCTTTCTTGTGTATATTAAGTTTAAGTCGCGATCATTTCCTGTGTATAGTGATTAACAAACCCAGGGTATAAAACGACATGCCCTTTGGGGGTTTTCACACCTGTTCAAGACAAAAGAAAACCTACACAATTGCGTACGTCTTCGTCTAACAGTACAGCACGCCCATTTTCGATCTAACGGAAGAGATTTTCTATCTTACAGAAGAGAGAGAAAGAGAGAGAGATAGTTTGTGTGTTAATTATATTACTAAAATTAAAGTTTTATCACTGAGCCATTGTTTCGCTTTAGGTTTTTATAGTCGGTCTTTTGAGCGGGATTTTATTTTAGGACTCCACGTGCTTCGCCTGTCAATCAGTACAGATCACGCCATGCGCCGCGTGCTACTTGGCTCCTCCTACATAGCTAGAAGAAAATTATCTAATAAAAACGTTTTAGTTTTATGTTTTCTAAAATCCTTATTTTAAAGAGTGCTCCTATTTAAAATTATTTAACAATCATTTCGTTCCGACTTCATGATTATAACTCATGTAATGGCGATCAGAGTCTCTATCCATCGCTGTCATATTTTTTTTGTTACTAGATAATTCTTAATATACTTATCACTTTAAGCATTCAGTTGTTGATTACCGGGTATTTTTCCGTGTCCTGTTTACAACAAGTTTGTGAGTAAAAAGGCAAATGAAATATAAACAGGTTAGCCAGCATTTGTAAAACGTCAGCTAAATCGCATGCATATAGTGAAGAGCGGACACTTGTCCAACAAAATGATAAATATCACCATTAAAAGCTATTTACTTATTGTGTGTATCTAGTTGTGTACATAATAATTTAGCGTAAGAAATATGGTACATGTACATGTATAGTTTCACTTTAACAGAATAACAAAAACTAATAGTCATATTTTGACTATACACGCGATGTTATTTCAGGTAAGAGAAGCGATGACGGGTGACATGTAGGTGTGAACTGTGTATACGATCAAGCGCAGAAAATCATAGAATCAATATTTAAATGAATAAAAATCCGTGTCAAAAAACTTTAAAACAGTTTATTTAATGATTTCTACACTGAAATTCATTGTTTATATTATCATTAATTGCGTGTATTTTTACAATGTCTATTCACCAGGGGAATTTGATCGGCAACAGTACGCAATAAAGAATTATCATACGAATTATGAATACAAAAATAGAAAGATGCTTGTATATACTACAACAAGCCAAAAATCAAGACAGCGAGAAAGGAAACTAAAGAAATATCGCAAAAAAGTCGGGGCAATTTTTCATAGCAATTTCAAATGCATTTGAAATATTTGATGACTTCAATACAAACACATGTACATGTAAAGAAATAATAATATTAAGATGCTTTTTAGAATTATCGCCAGATCGCCGAATTAACAAACATATATCGGATTAAAGTCAATCAGTTCTTTTAATCTATTTTAATAATTGCATTTATCTAAAATTAAATACAAATAATAACAGACTATTCAAAATTAAAACTATCCTCCGCTTCCCGGCCGTTTTCAGCGAGTACAGGTTTCACGCAACGTACATGTATAAAAAACGGGAGAACGGATGGAAGTTCTTATTTTAATTAAATTGAAATACATTTGTTATATATCATATAAATAAAGAAAAAAGGCTCGTCATAATTACATGTACTAACTTGATGAAGTTTATCGGGCAAAAACTAAACAAAATTATATCGAGAAAATTAAAAGCGTTCAGGCCACGCCTACCTCATTAATAAAGCGCGCAAACCGTTCACAAAGCGTGCAGCTATTTTTAGCAAAGCGTACCGTGCAAGAAGCGAACCGTACCGTTCACAAAACGAAACGTACCGTTCACAAAGCGAACCGTACCGTTCACAAAACGAACCGTACCGTTCACAAAGCGAAACGTACCGTTCACAAAGCGTACCGAACCGAACCGTGCAACTGGTGTAGTAGCACGTTTCAGGGTCTGTACCAACTTATTTTCATGCACGTGGCAAAAGTAATGTGTCTCGGAAGAATATTTTAGACACTGTTAACACTATAATCAGAGGGGGACCTTTTTGTTCCGTCTCTTTTGTTTAACTGTTGGCCTTCCCTGGTTTGTCTTTTAATCCATTCCACTCAGTTTTACACAGCTACATTTTTTTTTTATCTATGAATTAAAAACTAAATTGCTAGATAATAATAAATAGACTTAGTGACAAAAAGTACATTAGTTTTAAATATTATTCATTGTCTTTCAAGTAGGATGGTGTTAATTGTTTTAGCTTACATTCATGTTGTTCCCACCTTTCTACATGTTCAAACACACAAACTGAGAATTATTTCTTATCAATTATATAAAATATTTGTTTTGTGATAAACATATATATCGCATGAAATCTCTCAACAGTCTGACAAAACCTAAAGACTTGATATAAATTATCTCTTTTGTTAAATTTTCAAAAGAGCTTAAAAAAAATGAATCCCAATAATTGTGTATGATTTTTAAATAATAAAAGAGAAGAACACTGAAAATAAGTTATAATACAGTTTGCAAAGATAAAATCAGCAAATCAATTTAATTTGCTGTAAAGTTTAACAAAAAATCTTTGTAATAATTCTAGAATTTCCCATTGACCAAATCTTCAGTGATTTTTCCCAATTCAAAAAAAACAAATGCCGCTTTTTAAAAAACAGAAAATCACTAACTTTGGGTTTTATTTTCAATGACACATGCCTCTTTAAAAAAAAAACAACAACAAACAAAAGCACTGCTTTTATTTTTTCAATGACACATGCTCCTTTTTATTAAAAAACATAAAAATAATTGCTTTTGGGGTTTTTTTAAATGACACATGTTCCATTTTAAAAAGGAGAAAAATCACTGCTTTTTTTTTTTCGCAATGATAGGTTGCAACCTTAAAATCTTCAACAACCAGGAGTTTGCTGCATTGCTGGCACAGTCTGTGAATCAAGGCTTCGAGTCTGTGTACCAGCTAACAAGGATGTGCACCATTCGCATGAGTTTTGTCAAAGGCTGGGGAGCCGAGTACAGGTAAGAGAGAGAGAGAGAGAGAGAGAGAAAGAGAGAGAAAGAGAGAAAGAGAGAGACCTTAAGATCAATGAGTGTAGTTTGCCAGCTAGATTATCAGAAGAATTGAACAGATTGAGATGGTCGTCACAAATAAAAGATGGTTTACAGTAATCACATTTTAGAAGAGATACATTTTATTAACAATCTATTAAATAAAATGTGGGTATAGCATTCCTCCTACATATACATGTTCAGAAACTGCTCTAAAGAAAAGGGCAAATGACCATGAAGTTCCGTTGAGTATAATATTTTCATGGATTTCATTGTTTCATTGTTGAGTTGATCCAAGAAATTGAATGTTCATTGAGATGCAAATTCTAAAAACATACTGTATCAATAAAATCATGGGCCACAGGTTAATCTGCCCTTGAAACTCAGATTTTTTTTTCTAAACCCTCGGAAATTGATGAATATTGATGAAACCACAGTAGCCCACAAATGCAAGTGAGAACATATCTGAGACTGATGTGTTTTTACTTTATGTATATATCTGTCTTCCAGTGTTTAAGTAACTATATTTTCATGTCCTCTTGTTTCTTCCAATCTTCAGAGCTGCCAACCCTTACGATTTTGGCGTAAGGCTTACGAAATTAGCGTCTAAAATACACTTTACGATTTCTCTTTTTATTCTTCCGATTTTGTATGGTTTTTTTTTCGATCATAGTATGGAATACCGGAATTTTCATATCCGTCCGTGTACAGTTTTACTCTTATAGTAAATATAGTCATAATCTCAACAGCGCTTACTTATATCTCGTTTCGCTTTTAGAACGCCGATTTTTGCAATCGCATTCATGTCAATGTTTCATAGTAAACAATATGGAAACCGCCAAAACGTCCAAGGCGTCTGGAACTTCGAAAGGAAATCCAGCGAAGATGAAAATAATAATACTTCCCCTAAAAGGGAGCACAGTGGAATCAAAAATATACATGTAAAGAAGAATAAAGTGTTAAATATGACTGTATAACGAAATCGGGAAAAAATATTTTTTATGCCAAGTGTATGGTTTGTGGCGCTAACTTAACATTTCCCAAGGGAGAGAAAACGATGTAAAGAAACATATAAAAACAACAAAAAAACAAAAACATAGCAAGTAATCATCAAAGGCTAGTAAAAGTGCATGTTCATCAGAGAATGGACAATTGTTTGTTAAAAAATCGGATTCTTCTGCAACAACGAAATCAGAATGTTTATTTACGTCCTTTATTATTGAAAACAATTTTCCAATAAGTAATTTAGGAAAATAAGATTAAGCTATTGACTTGAAATAAATGAGAACTTAACATGCTATAAAATGCATTTAAAATTCTGAAAATGTGATGTTTCTGTTATTTTTATTAAAATAAACATTCAGTATATTTGTTTTACCAGCTAGTTTTATTAGCTCACCGAGACGAAGTCGGGGGGAGCTTATGCTATACCCCCGGCGTCGGCGTCGGCGTCCGGACCTGGTTAAAGTTTTTGTTGCAGGTCCTGTATCTAAGTAATTACTAGTCCTATCTTCACCAAACTTGCATGGATGATGCATCTGGACCTACTTATGGACTTCAAAGACTTGGATGCTGAATCTGGGTCATGAGTTTCAGATGCTGGAGGAGGTTAAGGTTTTTGGAGCAGGTTAAAGTTTTTGGTGCAGGTGCCCTTTGATAGCAATTTCTAAGTTATTACTGGTCCTAAGTTCACCAAACTTGCATGGATGGTGCATCTTATGATACTGATGCACCAGACAGGCTTTAATGCTGAATCTGAGCCATAGGTTTCGGATGCTGGAGGAGGTTAAGGTTTTTAGAGCTGGTTAAAGTTTTTGGAGCAGGTGCCCTTTGATGATTATATCTTAGTTTTTACTGGTCCTAACTTCACCAAACTTGCATGGATGGTGCATCTTATGATACTG
>WFKH01011843.1:7500-11596 GCA_016163765.1 Magallana hongkongensis | reverse complement strand
TTATCTTAGTTATTATTAGTCCTAACTTCACCAAACTTGCATGGATGATGTATCTTATGATACTGATGCACCTGACAGGCTTGAATGCTGAATCTGAGCTATAGGTTTCGGATGCTGGATGAGGTTTAATTTTTTGGAACAGGTCAAATGTTTTATAGATATTAGTACTATTTCAAACTTGCACAGATGATTTAACTATAATATAAATGAATCGCAGAGGTAGCTTCAGATGCAGAGCCTGATCTCCATTATCAAGGATGCTAAAAAAATCTCCTACCTCACTTAAACCTGCTTGATAGATGTGTTTGTTGTTAAATGATATAACATGATTCCTATGATATAGTATTACATGCATATGATATGATACACTATTGTTTTATATGATACAATATTATATCATATTGTTTATATGATACGATATGATATTGTATCAATTTTTTGTACATTATGATATGATATTGTGTCATGTAATTGATATGTATATATGATACAATATTGTATAATATGATATTGTATTATATATTTAATATTTTATCACATGATATTGTTTCATATGATATTGCAATATGTAATATTGTATCATATGATACGATATCGTTTAATATCGTATAATATGATATTGTATAATATGATATTTTGTTTATATAATATGTTATTATATCACATGAATTGTATTATATGATATTGTAATATATAATATTGTATTATATGATACGATATTGTATAATATGATATTGTATTATATAATATATTACTATATTACATGATATTTTATCATATGATTTGATGCAATGTTGTATCAAATCATATGATACAATATCATATTATGTATCAAATATGATACAATATCATACTATATTATACAATATAATATCATATGTTACAATATTGTGATGTTTTATGTGATATGATATTGTAACATGTAATACTATATTGTATCATATATTGCATAATGATATTGTATTATGTGATCATATACAATAATGTATAGCAAGATACAATGTCATATTATATGTTACAATATTTTATTGCATAATTATTTATTACAGTATTATATTGTATTATATGATACTATATTGTAAGTATCATAGGATGCAATATGGTATTATATATTATTGTATTGATAAACATTGTATCTTATAATACGGTATGAAATGAGCATATGATTTTCATACAATTTTTTTAACATATGATATACGATATTGTGTCAAAACAGTTTCCATGAATATCCAAGATCATTAACTATGATTTTCATATCATATGATAAAGGTGGTCTCATAATGGTGATGCCTCATAAAGGTGATGTCTCGTCTCGGTGAGCTTTGTAATCTGTGATTACCTATGTTTTGATTATACAGTGGAATCATGTGTGAATTAAATTGAGAATAGAAATATGCCTCAAATTGCACCGATTGCATGTACTTTTTTCAAAATATCTCCAGCGGACCCCCGCCTTACTATTTTTAATTTTTAAATGTTGGCAGCTCTGAATCTTAACAAAACTACAATTCAAAAATTTGTTTGTTTTTTTTTCCCAGGAGACAAACAGTTACAAGTACTCCGTGCTGGATTGAGATCCACCTGAATGGACCCCTGCAGTGGTTGGACAGAGTACTAGTCCAGATGGGATCGCCTGGTCTACCTTGTTCCAGCATGTCCTAAAAATCTAAAAATGATAGTAACATGAAGCCCTGGGACTGTTGAGAAAGTGGTTGAGTCAACTGCCAGTACAAAACAAAACTTGCTTGGAATTTTTTTTTTTTTTTTTTTGGGGGGGGGGGGGGGGGGGGGGATTTTTTTTTGTGTTTTGTTTTTATCGTAGTGATATTACACCCCTTTGATTTTATTTTTTTTTTTTTTTGGAAGTGAGGTTCCATTTATTTTTTGTTTGATTGTTTTAATTATGTATTTAAATTTAAGCAATAGTAAATATGTATTCAGCATTTTTCAAACAACTAGAAGAATGAAGATGCAGATTTTTTTTGATAATCGAATGTATTTCAACATTTTGACTCCTACACATGAATTGACTGCATGCTGATCTGAGTATCAACTGATAAACAGAAAAAAAAAAGATTATTTTCTCTTTTGAAAATGGCTGTCCAGTTACTTTAGACTCACATTGTTTTGGGGGTTTTTTTTTATGAAAATTTCATTTCAAAATTATGTTGTGGCAGATATTCATGCATTTCTTTTTCTTCATTTTTTAAATACAAAAACTTTATTTAAAAAAAAGCTAGAGGTAAGAAATCCATTATTGTAAAACAATGTGTATTTATATAAGCCTCTTGCAATCTATCAAATAGGTAAATCTTGTATGTTCATCATTATCATCATCATGGTCAATTTTTATCAGAGTGTGTTGTGGGAGTTTTCTGCAGGACAAAATAAAACTTGGATTGTTGGAGTAAGTTTTCCATGTAATGGACACCACTTGTTATCCCTCTACCCCTTCTGAAAAAAAAATAAAATACATTCACATAAAATATATGCTGTTAAATCCATCTCATAGGCATTCAATATTTTACAACAATGTATTCATAACATGTTCCCAGAGTATTTATATAAAAGGTTTACTTATACATAAAAATGTTTTCATGAAGATTTGTAACGTTACAGATTTTTAGGTGCCTCAGCCAATGGCTAATGATATAGGGATAGGGACCGCCACTGTTACCTCTAAATATATAAATAAACAAAAGTTGTATTTGTTGAATATCTTCAAGGACAGTCTCTTTTTGTAAATTGTTAAGTTAAACATTGTTGGATGATGAGTTTTTTTGGAGTTTTTTTTTTTTTATTGTGGACAGTATTGTGATGTAGCATTGTACACATTTTTGTCAGAATTTCACATTTTTTTTTCTCAGAGAGAGAGAGAGAGAGAGAGAGAGAGAGAGAGAGAAAGGGAGAGAGATCTTGAGATCTTAAAACAAAAAAAATTGAACAGCTTTGATTTGCCCCTCCAAATTTTTCCTCTTTATTTATTTGGAATGATGCTAATTGTTACACACACAAAGCTTATGATGTCATGTGGCTCCCTTGTATTGTTTTGGGGTTTTTTTTGTTTTTTTTTTATTACAAATTAGATTTGTTTGTGATACAAATATTCATACGATACATTGGTGCAGATTACTAATTATTATTTTTATGTAGATTAATTTAGCTGAGTAGAATAGTATTGGCTGTTGCAGTTTGGACTTTTACCTATTTGTAGGGTAAGCCCTGTTTGTGACATCACAATGCTTTAGATGTCATTGAATTTTACTTTTAACTTTTTTCTGATTGGTTTCACTATCTCTGTGACATCACAATGCTCTAGATGTCGTTTTAGTTTACTTTCAACTTTTTCTAATTGGTTTCACTCTCTCTGTGACATCATAATGCTCTAAATGTCATTGTTGTTTATTTTATGTTTTTCTGGACAAATGTATGTCATCTCTGTGATATCACTATAGCTCCAGAATGCCATTACTGGTACATTAGGACGTAATTGTTCTTTGATTGATACACATATTCTCAGTTGATAAGAAGAAGTTGTTGATGCCAAAGCTATTGGGTTTTTCAACATATTGAGCATTTGATTCTGATTTTCTTAAGAGGGCTGGATGGTCGCTGCCATTTATAGGCTAAATTTACCTTCTTTATATGAAGAGCGTTGTATAGAGACTTAGGAAAATCTTTAAATTTTAAAGCTAAAATGTTTTGGTTTTTTTCTTCACTAAATAATAGTTTATGGCCAAAAATATCACATTTAAAAGTTTAGGGCAGATCTGATGGTTAATTTGTTGAGCACACAACTTCCTTAAATGTGACATTGCCATGATATGTTTAAATACTTCAAGATACACATCAAGTCATGAGACTTTCAATCTATTATTGTTGGGGGGGGGGGGGTTGAGAAGAAAGCAAAAGAAAAATCAAATCTCAAAAAGTTAATTCTAATAATATATTTTTTTTATGTATAAATAGATATTATTTTTAAATTTTTGGTTGAGAAAGAAAAACATTCATCCACAATTGCACGAATAGATCAACAGAACTGAACTGAATTTGACATTACTCGAGGATTTCCTCTATTGAATCATTGTAAATATCA
>WFKH01011843.1:0-5000 GCA_016163765.1 Magallana hongkongensis | reverse complement strand
GAAAATTTTAAAAATCTTCTTCTCAAAAAATACCAGACCAGAAAAGCTCAAATTGGATGGGAAGCATCCTCAGATAGCGTAGATTCAAGTTTGTTTAAATCATGGTCCCCGGGGGTAGGGTGGGGCCACAATGGTGGATGAATTTTTACATAGTAATACATATAGAGAAAATCTTTAAAAATCTTCTTCTTAAAAACTATTAGGCCAGAAAAGCTCAAATTTAAGCGGAAGCATCCTCAGATAGTGTTGATTCAAGTTTGTTTAAATCATGGTCCCCGGGGGTAGGGCGGGGCCACAATGAGGGATGAATTTTTACATAGGAATATATAGAGAAAATCTTTAAAAATATTCTGGGAAAGTTTTCAGTCCAAAAAGCAGTAACTTGTGTGAAAGCACGGGTTGTGCAGATTAAAGTTTGATCAAACCATGATTCCCTAGAGAAAAGTGGGGCCACAAAGTGGGGAGGAGGGTTATATAGGAATAGAGAAAAATCTTCTTACAGGTACAACAACAAAAGGAGCTTGGTATTTACCATAAAAATATGTGGATTAAAATCGGCAGATATTTTAAATTTTTTGAGCAAGATCTACTGTACTTAGTTGTCAAGATATTTTGATTTTGATACTGTAATAGTAATTTGATCAGTGTTAAGGCTATTGTTGCTCAGGTGAGCGATGTGGCCCCTGGGCCTCTGGTACGAAGTGTTAGTTACCCTCGAAGTATATGTACAATATTGACCTTTAAAACAGCAGTAATTGTATAACATTGAAAAACTAATATGGCGGTAGTCATGGATAATAATGGAAATGATTCGTATTTATGAATTGATGTCAGCTTTATTAATAGCAAAAGAAACCTGATTACATGTACAACTTGCAGAAATGAGGTTTCAAATTCATATAAAAACGCCCAGGTTGGTCGCGTATATTTAATAGCGTATTGACCTGTGAATTCAATAAACACTTGAATGTGTCGCCCACGAAAACCGCTTCAATTAACACAATATTTTCAAGTGTTATACAAAGCACCAAATCGGCCGCAAACTATTTAAAACCATTTCAAAAGTATTTGAATTACAGTACATATAGGTTCTCTCTCTCTCTCTCTCTCTCTCTCTCTCTCTCTCTCTCTCTCTCATTACTGTATTAAAATTATTTGACACGGATTTTTATTCATTCAAATATTGATTCTATGTTCTCTTGCACCTGTTCGTATTTTGTTAGTTGGCAAACCTATTTAAAAAAAAAATCCAACAACTTAACGATATATGAACATGTACCACTTACTGGTATTTGATTGAATTATATTCTTGTACAGCGTACATATAGTGACGGTCTTCTTTGTGTCCGATGGACCGTGTGTGTGAATTGACAGTTTTTATTGAACCTTAGTAATATTTATTTTACCTTAGCATAATACATGTCATTTACCTATTTACTAACATAATGGTTGTTAAAAGTGATACAGATATTAAAAATTTATCTAACAGAAAATACGACAGCGAGAAACAGGGACACTAATCGCCAGTGCATGAGTTAAAATCACGAAGTAGAAGGGAATTAAATGATTGTTGAATAATTTCAAATAGGAACACTCGCTTAAATAAGAGTTTAAGAAAACATAAAATTGAAACGTTTTTCATTCGAAAATTTTCTTTTAGCTATGAAGGAGGAGCTAAGTAGCACGCTGCGCATGACGTGATCTGTTATACTTAAATTGATTGACAGGCGTAGCACGTGGAGTCCTAAAATAAAATCCTGCTCAGAAACCCGGTTAGAGCGAAATAATTAAGTTCAGTGATAAAACTTTAATTTAAGTATTATAATTAACACACAAGAGCCCCCTCTCTCTCTCTCTCTCTCTCTCTCTCTCTCTCTCTCTCTCTCTCTCTCTCTCTCTCTGAGAATGAATCACTTATAGTCTGTCCCAAGTTATTGCTTCCATCACTTTTTGATGATTTTTAATAAAAATACACATACCTGTGAAAGAAATGCTGTTGAAAACGATAAAAGGAAAAATATCCAAGATATCTTCATTGACAAATTATCATTTTTCAGTCATAAAAAATCACAGGAACGAAAACAAATTTCTTACGGAGATTTATAATGGGAAATGTTTACATCTTTTCTCCATTCGGAAGTTCTCGGGACACCTCGCGCAATTTTTCAACGTTATCATCCGGGCTTAATTATGGCTGATGCAATGCAAAATTCCCGTAGACTTTCTATTTTGGGATGTGTATTGAAACCTGAAGCGGTAGAGGGGGCGTTTCAAAACAGATAATCTGGACATTTTTCATATTAGTGGATGAACGTAGTTTGGGAACAAAGGTATTTATGATTATCGAAATATCAAGCAAAAAGTGGTGGAAGCAAAAACTCGGGATAGAGTTATAATGTTATGTAAAGTCCAGTATGTACACAATGTTTAAAACATTTCATAAAAATAATCAAAATAGTATTACCACGCATTGTGTGAACATTTATATTTTACAAGTTTTAAGAAATCGGCCATGAAAGTTTTGTCTATAACCAAAGAAATGATGACAGTCTAAGAAAAGGAAACAAATTAAACGATTGTAACGGTTTTAATAAAAATAACAACGCGAAGTATATATTATTTAATCCAGTATAACAAAAAATTCTAGCAAAATAATGAGCTTATCTGGTCAGCGATAATCTCCGTCCGTCTTCATCGAACGACAATGGTCAAATGAAGCCGTATATGGAAGTTGCACGCTTATTGCACTGTACGGTACGCTATTTTGGTCGTTTCGGGGCGGGTCTTGCATAAATTATCATTGCACGCTTTTTTGCACGGTACGGTTCGTTTTGTGAACGGTACGGTTCTTGCACGGAACGGTACAGTTCGTTTTAGAGGTTTAGTAGCACGTTTCAGGGTCTGTATCTCGTTATAACGAGTCAATATCTCGTTAATACAAGTTAGTATCTCGTTATATACAAGTTATTATCTCGTTAAATTATTGACTCGTAATAACGAGTTAGCATCTCGTTATTCGTTATAATTAACGAGTTAATAACGAGTTAAATATCTCGTTATAACGAGTCAGTATCTAGTTATAATGAGTTAGTATCTCATTATAACGATTTAATTATCTCGTTATAACGAGTTATTATCTCGTTATTAAGAGTTAGCATCTCGTTAAAACGAGTTAGTTATATCGTTATAACGAGTAAGTTATTTCGTTACAACGAGTAAGTTATCTCGTTGTAACGAGTTAGTATCTCGTTATAACGAGTAATATCCTACACAATACACAGGTACATACACCACACGAATGGGTGCTGTACCATCTCCCCCGACTTTTCTTTGAAGAATTTTTGTATATATAGACGATATTAATCTGAAAATATAGTGATTCCTAGCCCCTTTACTTATATATATAATACAAAATGCGTGGGCTTTTGTTCTGATTAAACCTCCTTTGAATCAGGGTGTGCTTTGTGACGAAAAAACCTTACAATAATTAGATTTTAGATTAGAATAAGTAGATTTCTTTTATAAATACTGTTGTGTTATTAACTTTGCAGGTGCGGGATTTGAATGGAATAGAGTTGAGTAGAATGTCCGCCGCCCCTAACTACGAGTTGAAATACAAGTTAGTGAATGGCTATAATACAAAATATTTTCAACTTCTATGTAAATGCGTGAGCTTTGGTTTTGATTACACCTCCTTCGAATCATGGTGTGTCTTTTGAGAAAAAAAACCTTACAATAATTAGATTTTTTTTATAAATGGTGTTGTGTTATTAACGTTGTGGGTGCGGGATTTGAATGGAATAGTAGAATGTCCACTACGAGTTGAAATACAATTAATAAAATGACATTTAAAGAAACATATGTTTTTAGACGTTTAAGTTCCTTTACTGTGGAATGATTTTGTAGGGCTAGTTTTTGTGATTTTTAATTTTTCACAGGTTCATATATGGACGAAATTTCGTGGAATTACTTGTATCATGTATTAATACTTTATGTTTGATGATTTAAATTTTTTCTCATAATTCGTTGAGTATTTAAATTTGTGGATGATGGGGATCCACGAAATCATTGAAAATTGAGCGTACAAATTCCAATTAATCTACAGTAAATGTTGCTGTCAATGTCAGTGTACATGTGCTATCTATATAGAGCTAGACTCGGAGGAATGTGATGTTTCATTAGAACGACCGCGAAACAACAATATTTTCGCAATATATTCCCCCCAAAAATGGAAACATACTGAGAATAATATGATTGTAATGTATACATTTTTATTGCTCTTTGATTAAATTTCTATCCCGATATAATAAAATCTCATTCTTAGATCAATATTTTAATCTCATTTATTTGTTAAGTCAATATTGCAGATATATCAATAAATCTGATTAAATTCAATAAGGTGATTTAAATGAGGTAAAATCATTTTGTAAAAACATACAATGCAATATACATGTAATTGCATTTATGAGACCACAATAAATTATATGTTGACAATAAAATAAAATGCTGGACAATCGACAAATTATATTAGAACAGGTACAAGTATGGTTATAGGCTTCCATACACCCCCATCCCATTAAAAACTAGGGATTATTGTCTCAGCTCCTTTAATGGAAAACATAAAAAGACAAGATCATTAGTATTGAATTGGTGGTTTTTTTTAATCAAATCGATCTTTTACTTTGATATATTCATTTATAAATACTTTTGTGAACAAAGAGGAACTTTAAATTAATTTCGGTGGAGGATGGTTTGCTTCAGTGGAAAGATAAATAATATGATAACATTACTATGTATCATATTATAATGAGAAAATTAATTCGAAATAAGGAGATAAAAACTCGTTATTTAAGGAATGAATTTAATTTTGACGTATGTTATACGATATAACATAACTTGGGGCAGTTTACGCTTTATAAACCGCGAAGCGGTTTATAAAAAAGCGTAAACTGTCCCAAGTTATGTTATATCGTATAACATACGTCAAAATTAAATTCATT
>WFKH01011841.1:0-11513 GCA_016163765.1 Magallana hongkongensis | reverse complement strand
TTATCTTAGTTATTATTAGTCCTAACTTCACCAAACTTGCATGGATGATGTATCTTATGATACTGATGCACCTGACAGGCTTGAATGCTGAATCTGAGCTATAGGTTTCAGATGCTGGATGAGGTTTAATTTTTTGGAACAGGTCAAATGTTTTATAGATATTAGTACTATTTCAAACTTGCACAGATGATTTAACTATAATATAAATGAATCGCAGAGGTAGCTTCAGATGCAGAGCCTGATCTCCATTATCAAGGATGCTAAAAAAATCTCCTACCTCACTTAAACCTGCTTGATAGATGTGTTTGTTGTTAAATGATATAACATGATTCCTATGATATAGTATTACATGCATATGATATGATACACTATTGTTTTATATGATACAATATTATATCATATTGTTTATATGATACGATATGATATTGTATCAATTTTTTGTACATTATGATATGATATTGTGTCATGTAATTGATATGTATAGTGTTGTGTATTATGATACAATATTGTATAATATGATATTGTATTATATATTTAATATTTTATCACATGATATTGTTTCATATGATATTGCAATATGTAATATTGTATCATATGATACGATATCGTTTAATATCGTATAATATGATATTGTATAATATGATATTTTGTTTATATAATATGTTATTATATCACATGAATTGTATTATATGATATTGTAATATATAATATTGTATTATATGATACGATATTGTATAATATGATATTGTATTATATAATATATTACTATATTACATGATATTTTATCATATGATTTGATGCAATGTTGTATCAAATCATATGATACAATATCATATTATGTATCAAATATGATACAATATCATACTATATTATACAATATAATATCATATGTTACAATATTGTGATGTTTTATGTGATATGATATTGTAACATGTAATACTATATTGTATCATATATTGCATAATGATATTGTATTATGTGATCATATACAATAATGTATAGCAAGATACAATGTCATATTATATGTTACAATATTTTATTGCATAATTATTTATTACAGTATTATATTGTATTATATGATACTATATTGTAAGTATCATAGGATGCAATATGGTATTATATATTATTGTATTGATAAACATTGTATCTTATAATACGGTATGAAATGAGCATATGATTTTCATACAATTTTTTTAACATATGATATACGATATTGTGTCAAAACAGTTTCCATGAATATCCAAGATCATTAACTATGATTTTCATATCATATGATAAAGGTGGTCTCATAATGGTGATGCCTCATAAAGGTGATGTCTCGTCTCGGTGAGCTTTGTAATCTGTGATTACCTATGTTTTGATTATACAGTGGAATCATGTGTGAATTAAATTGAGAATAGAAATATGCCTCAAATTGCACCGATTGCATGTACTTTTTTCAAAATATCTCCAGCGGACCCCCGCCTTACTATTTTTAATTTTTAAATGTTGGCAGCTCTGAATCTTAACAAAACTACAATTCAAAAATTTGTTTGTTTTTTTTTCCCAGGAGACAAACAGTTACAAGTACTCCGTGCTGGATTGAGATCCACCTGAATGGACCCCTGCAGTGGTTGGACAGAGTACTAGTCCAGATGGGATCGCCTGGTCTACCTTGTTCCAGCATGTCCTAAAAATCTAAAAATGATAGTAACATGAAGCCCTGGGACTGTTGAGAAAGTGGTTGAGTCAACTGCCAGTACAAAACAAAACTTGCTTGGAATTTTTTTTTTTTTTTTTTGGGGGGGGGGGGGGGGGGTAGTTTAATTGTATTCAGTGTTTTGAACATCGTGAACTTACACCCCTTTGATTTTATTTTTTTTTTTTTTGGAAGTGAGGTTCCATTTATTTTTTGTTTGATTGTTTTAATTATGTATTTAAATTTAAGCAATAGTAAATATGTATTCAGCATTTTTCAAACAACTAGAAGAATGAAGATGCAGATTTTTTTTGATAATCGAATGTATTTCAACATTTTGACTCCTACACATGAATTGACTGCATGCTGATCTGAGTATCAACTGATAAACAGAAAAAAAAAAGATTATTTTCTCTTTTGAAAATGGCTGTCCAGTTACTTTAGACTCACATTGTTTTGGGGGTTTTTTTTTATGAAAATTTCATTTCAAAATTATGTTGTGGCAGATATTCATGCATTTCTTTTTCTTCATTTTTTAAATACAAAAACTTTATTTAAAAAAAAGCTAGAGGTAAGAAATCCATTATTGTAAAACAATGTGTATTTATATAAGCCTCTTGCAATCTATCAAATAGGTAAATCTTGTATGTTCATCATTATCATCATCATGGTCAATTTTTATCAGAGTGTGTTGTGGGAGTTTTCTGCAGGACAAAATAAAACTTGGATTGTTGGAGTAAGTTTTCCATGTAATGGACACCACTTGTTATCCCTCTACCCCTTCTGAAAAAAAAATAAAATACATTCACATAAAATATATGCTGTTAAATCCATCTCATAGGCATTCAATATTTTACAACAATGTATTCATAACATGTTCCCAGAGTATTCATATAAAAGGTTTACTTATACATAAAAATGTTTTCATGAAGATTTGTAACGTTACAGATTTTTAGGTGCCTCAGCCAATGGCTAATGATATAGGGATAGGGACCGCCACTGTTACCTCTAAATATATAAATAAACAAAAGTTGTATTTGTTGAATATCTTCAAGGACAGTCTCTTTTTGTAAATTGTTAAGTTAAACATTGTTGGATGATGAGTTTTTTTGGAGTTTTTTTTTTTATTGTGGACAGTATTGTGATGTAGCATTGTACACATTTTTGTCAGAATTTCACATTTTTTTTTCTCAGAGAGAGAGAGAGAGAGAGAGAGAGAGAGAGAGAGAAAGGGAGAGAGATCTTGAGATCTTAAAACAAAAAAAATTGAACAGCTTTGATTTGCCCCTCCAAATTTTTCCTCTTTATTTATTTGGAATGATGCTAATTGTTACACACACAAAGCTTATGATGTCATGTGGCTCCCTTGTATTGTTTTGGGGTTTTTTTTGTTTTTTTTTATTACAAATTAGATTTGTTTGTGATACAAATATTCATACGATACATTGGTGCAGATTACTAATTATTATTTTTATGTAGATTAATTTAGCTGAGTAGAATAGTATTGGCTGTTGCAGTTTGGACTTTTACCTATTTGTAGGGTAAGCCCTGTTTGTGACATCACAATGCTTTAGATGTCATTGAATTTTACTTTTAACTTTTTTCTGATTGGTTTCACTATCTCTGTGACATCACAATGCTCTAGATGTCGTTTTAGTTTACTTTCAACTTTTTCTAATTGGTTTCACTCTCTCTGTGACATCATAATGCTCTAAATGTCATTGTTGTTTATTTTATGTTTTTCTGGACAAATGTATGTCATCTCTGTGATATCACTATAGCTCCAGATTGCCATTACTGGTACATTAGGACGTAATTGTTCTTTGATTGATACACATATTCTCAGTTGATAAGAAGAAGTTGTTGATGCCAAAGCTATTGGGTTTTTCAACATATTGAGCATTTGATTCTGATTTTCTTAAGAGGGCTGGATGGTCGCTGCCATTTATAGGCTAAATTTACCTTCTTTATATGAAGAGCGTTGTATAGAGACTTAGGAAAATCTTTAAATTTTAAAGCTAAAATGTTTTGGTTTTTTTCTTCACTAAATAATAGTTTATGGCCAAAAATATCACATTTAAAAGTTTAGGGCAGATCTGATGGTTAATTTGTTGAGCACACAACTTCCTTAAATGTGACATTGCCATGATATGTTTAAATACTTCAAGATACACATCAAGTCATGAGACTTTCAATCTATTATTGTTGGGGGGGGGGGGGTTGAGAAGAAAGCAAAAGAAAAATCAAATCTCAAAAAGTTAATTCTAATAATATATTTTTTTATGTATAAATAGATATTATTTTTAAATTTTTGGTTGAGAAAGAAAAACATTCATCCACAATTGCACGAATAGATCAACAGAACTGAACTGAATTTGACATTACTCGAGGATTTCCTCTATTGAATCATTGTAAATATCACAAACCGATCACCTTTATAGTTGTATCTTTGTTAGATTTAGAAATTGTTTGACCTTGAGCCAATATTTGACCTTGACCTAGGTACCAAGTCTTTACGTTTTATGTGAACAAGCTTTTGTGATACCGTTGTTCATTTATAATGTTGCCCCCTATGTATTCTGGTATGAAAAAAAATATATCGTGTAAATTTTGCGTCGAAGTCTACATGTATATTTAGAAGTTTTTGTGTCATTATTGTAGCTTAATAAAAAGGCTGATTCAGAAAAAAATGTTTCATCTCTAAGGTGTTTTTATTTTTTGTCTTTTATACGTGAAAATAAGTTTGGAACACCTTTAGTGGGTGAAAGTACATCATATTCAAAATATTAATAACAGTTTAAGAATTGTATATATATTGCCGATCAAAACCTTCTAAACATGCTGAAAGTTACACATTTGTCTGCTACTGCTGCAATATTAATAATATATATTTGTACAATATTTGACCGTAAAATATAAAAATTTTAATTTAAAGGTAAAAATTGAAAAAGTCCATGCAGGTTTTGAAGTCATGTTTTGAAGATCAGTTGATGACGCTTTAACCTATTGCTATGACACGCCAAATTCACACAAATGAGGTAAACATATTTTCACAGTCGATAAACTAGGTTTATCGGTTGTAAACAAGTTTACAGTGAACTATAATTAAAGGGACATGGTCACGATTTTGGTCAAATTCTATTTTCCTGTTTTTATTATTTACAATGCTCTAGGAATGCATTTCCAATGACCAAATGAAATTGGAGAGCCAGTAGTGAAGTTATAAGCAAGATACGGGACTCACAATTCTTTGTCATGTAAACAAGGCTCGTGCCCTGTTATTGTTTACATTAGTTCAATATACCGGTAAAAGTTTTTTTCCAAGCTGATTTTTCCATCATATTATTCATTTTAAGCATAAACAAACAGATCTTAACGTTTACCACATTCATTTCGGTCTAAAACTGGAGTTTTCACTTCAACGTTCAAAATGTAAACAAATGCTTTGTTTACATAGCAAAGAATTGTAAGCTCTGTAACACACTTATAACTCAACGAATAACACTTAAACTTTGGTTGCCTATTAAAAATGCCTTACAGACGCATTGTAAACATTAAAATCGGGAAAATAATTTTTGACCAAAATCGTGACCATGCCCCTTTAACGCCTTTAAGCTACATTTCACATCTGTAAACCATACTTAAGGCGTTAATCTAAATTTCAGAAATATAAACTATAATTCACGAAACATTAACAATCATTTGCGATTGCAAAACAGAGATTTTCTGATCGTTAACTATAGTTTACTGTTCGTAAACTATAGCTTACAGTCCATAAATCTTGTTTTCCAACTGCGAAACTATGTTTTGCCCATTTTGGTGAATTTGGCGTGCCATATATGCGCTACGCTATTAGATATTATAATTTTAAAAGAAAGTACTTGTACCGAAATTTCGCGTTTTTCACTATTTTTGCGATGACTTTGGCGATGAGAAACCACTTAAATTAATGTCTGTATCAGTTTGTCATCATAAAGCATTTATTAAAACAATGTGTTGTTTTTTAGCTCACCTGAGCTGAAAGCTCAAGTGAGCTTTTCTGATCAAAATTTGTCCGTTGTCTGTCGTCGTTGGCGTTGGCGTTGTCGTTGTCGTTGGCGTTGTCGTTGTAAACTTTTCACATTTTCATCTTCTTCTCCAGAACCACTGGGCAGATTTCAACCAAACTTGGCACAAAGCATCACTGGGTGAAGGGGATTCAAGTTTGTTTAAATGAACGGCCACACCCTCTTTAAAGGGGAGATAATTTAGAATTATTGAAATTTGTAGGTATTTTCAAAAATCTTCTTCTCAAAAACTATAAGGCAAGAAAAGCTGTAACTTGTATGGAAGCATCCTCAGGTAGTGTAGATTCAAGTTTGTTCAAATCATGGTCTCCGGGGGTAGGGTGGGACCACAATGGGGGGATGAATTTTTACATAGGAATATATAGAGAAAATCTTTAAAAATCTTCTTCTTAAAAACTATTAGGCCAGAAAAGCTCAAATTAGAGTGGAAGCATCCTCAGATAGCGTAGATTCAAGTTGGTTTAAATCATGGTCCCCAGGGGTAGGGTGGGGCCACAATGGGGGGATGAATTTTTACATCGGAATATATAGAGAAAATCTTTAAAAATCTTCTTCTTAAAAACTATTTGGCCTGAAAAGCTCAAATTGGAGTAGAAGCTCTCTCATATAGTGTAGATTCAAGTTTGTTCAAATCATGGTCCCCAGGGGTAGGGTGGGGCCACAATGGGGGATGAATTTTTACATAGGAATATATAGAGAAAATCTTTAAAAGTCTTCTTCTAAAAAACTATTAGACCAGAAAAGCTCAAATTGGAGTGAAAGCATCCTCAGATAATGTAGATTCAATTTTGTTTAAATCATGGTCCCCAGGGGTAGGATGGGGCCACAATGGGGGATGAATTTTTACATAGGAATATATAGAAAATTTTAAAAATCTTCTTCTCAAAAAATACCAGACCAGAAAAGCTCAAATTGGATGGGAAGCATCCTCAGATAGCGTAGATTCAAGTTTGTTTAAATCATGGTCCCCGGGGGTAGGGTGGGGCCACAATGGTGGATGAATTTTTACATAGTAATACATATAGAGAAAATCTTTAAAAATCTTCTTCTTAAAAACTATTAGGCCAGAAAAGCTCAAATTTAAGCGGAAGCATCCTCAGATAGTGTTGATTCAAGTTTGTTTAAATCATGGTCCCCGGGGGTAGGGCGGGGCCACAATGAGGGATGAATTTTTACATAGGAATATATAGAGAAAATCTTTAAAAATATTCTGGGAAAGTTTTCAGTCCAAAAAGCAGTAACTTGTGTGAAAGCACGGGTTGTGCAGATTAAAGTTTGATCAAACCATGATTCCCTAGAGAAAAGTGGGGCCACAAAGTGGGGAGGAGGGTTATATAGGAATAGAGAAAAATCTTCTTACAGGTACAACAACAAAAGGAGCTTGGTATTTACCATAAAAATATGTGGATTAAAATCGGCAGATATTTTAAATTTTTTGAGCAAGATCTACTGTACTTAGTTGTCAAGATATTTTGATTTTGATACTGTAATAGTAATTTGATCAGTGTTAAGGCTATTGTTGCTCAGGTGAGCGATGTGGCCCCTGGGCCTCTGGTACGAAGTGTTAGTTACCCTCGAAGTATATGTACAATATTGACCTTTAAAACAGCAGTAATTGTATAACATTGAAAAACTAATATGGCGGTAGTCATGGATAATAATGGAAATGATTCGTATTTATGAATTGATGTCAGCTTTATTAATAGCAAAAGAAACCTGATTACATGTACAACTTGCAGAAATGAGGTTTCAAATTCATATAAAAACGCCCAGGTTGGTCGCGTATATTTAATAGCGTATTGACCTGTGAATTCAATAAACACTTGAATGTGTCGCCCACGAAAACCGCTTCAATTAACACAATATTTTCAAGTGTTATACAAAGCACCAAATCGGCCGCAAACTATTTAAAACCATTTCAAAAGTATTTGAATTATAGTACATATAGGTTCTCTCTCTCTCTCTCTCTCTCTCTCTCTCTCTCTCTCTCTCTCTCATTACTGTATTAAAATTATTTGACACGGATTTTTATTCATTCAAATATTGATTCTATGTTCTCTTGCACCTGTTCGTATTTTGTTAGTTGGCAAACCTATTTAAAAAAAAAATCCAACAACTTAACGATATATGAACATGTACCACTTACTGGTATTTGATTGAATTATATTCTTGTACAGCGTACATATAGTGACGGTCTTCTTTGTGTCCGATGGACCGTGTGTGTGAATTGACAGTTTTTATTGAACCTGTTGTTAAAAGTGATACAGATATTAAAAATTTATCTAACAGAAAATACGACAGCGAGAAACAGGGACACTAATCGCCAGTGCATGAGTTAAAATCACGAAGTAGAAGGGAATTAAATGATTGTTGAATAATTTCAAATAGGAACACTCGCTTAAATAAGAGTTTAAGAAAACATAAAATTGAAACGTTTTTCATTCGAAAATTTTCTTTTAGCTATGAAGGAGGAGCTAAGTAGCACGCTGCGCATGACGTGATCTGTTATACTTAAATTGATTGACAGGCGTAGCACGTGGAGTCCTAAAATAAAATCCTGCTCAGAAACCCGGTTAGAGCGAAATAATTAAGTTCAGTGATAAAACTTTAATATAAGTATTATAATTAACACACAAGAGCCCTCTCTCTCTCTCTCTCTCTCTCTCTCTGAGAATGAATCACTTATAGTCTGTCCCAAGTTATTGCTTCCATCACTTTTTGATGATTTTTAATAAAAATACACATACCTGTGAAAGAAATGCTGTTGAAAACGATAAAAGGAAAAATATCCAAGATATCTTCATTGACAAATTATCATTTTTCAGTCATAAAAAATCACAGGAACGAAAACAAATTTCTTACGGAGATTTATAATGGGAAATGTTTACATCTTTTCTCCATTCGGAAGTTCTCGGGACACCTCGCGCAATTTTTCAACGTTATCATCCGGGCTTAATTATGGCTGATGCAATGCAAAATTCCCGTAGACTTTCTATTTTGGGATGTGTATTGAAACCTGAAGCGGTAGAGGGGGCGTTTCAAAACAGATAATCTGGACATTTTTCATATTAGTGGATGAACGTAGTTTGGGAACAAAGGTATTTATGATTATCGAAATATCAAGCAAAAAGTGGTGGAAGCAAAAACTCGGGATAGAGTTATAATGTTATGTAAAGTCCAGTATGTACACAATGTTTAAAACATTTCATAAAAATAATCAAAATAGTATTACCACGCATTGTGTGAACATTTATATTTTACAAGTTTTAAGAAATCGGCCATGAAAGTTTTGTCTATAACCAAAGAAATGATGACAGTCTAAGAAAAGGAAACAAATTAAACGATTGTAACGGTTTTAATAAAAATAACAACGCGAAGTATATATTATTTAATCCAGTATAACAAAAAATTCTAGCAAAATAATGAGCTTATCTGGTCAGCGATAATCTCCGTCCGTCTTCATCGAACGACAATGGTCAAATGAAGCCGTATATGGAAGTTGCACGCTTATTGCACTGTACGGTACGCTATTTTGGTCGTTTCGGGGCGGGTCTTGCATAAATTATCATTGCACGCTTTTTTGCACGGTACGGTTCGTTTTGTGAACGGTACGGTTCTTGCACGGAACGGTACAGTTCGTTTTAGAGGTTTAGTAGCACGTTTCAGGGTCTGTATCTCGTTATAACGAGTCAATATCTCGTTAATACAAGTTAGTATCTCGTTATATACAAGTTATTATCTCGTTAAATTATTGACTCGTAATAACGAGTTAGCATCTCGTTATTCGTTATAATTAACGAGTTAATAACGAGTTAAATATCTCGTTATAACGAGTCAGTATCTAGTTATAATGAGTTAGTATCTCATTATAACGATTTAATTATCTCGTTATAACGAGTTATTATCTCGTTATTAAGAGTTAGCATCTCGTTAAAACGAGTTAGTTATATCGTTATAACGAGTAAGTTATTTCGTTACAACGAGTAAGTTATCTCGTTGTAACGAGTTAGTATCTCGTTATAACGAGTAATATCCTACACAATACACAGGTACATACACCACACGAATGGGTGCTGTACCATCTCCCCCGACTTTTCTTTGAAGAATTTTTGTATATATAGACGATATTAATCTGAAAATATAGTGATTCCTAGCCCCTTTACTTATATATAATACAAAATGCGTGGGCTTTTGTTCTGATTAAACCTCCTTTGAATCAGGGTGTGCTTTGTGACGAAAAAACCTTACAATAATTAGATTTTAGATTAGAATAAGTAGATTTCTTTTATAAATACTGTTGTGTTATTAACTTTGCAGGTGCGGGATTTGAATGGAATAGAGTTGAGTAGAATGTCCGCCGCCCCTAACTACGAGTTGAAATACAAGTTAGTGAATGGCTATAATACAAAATATTTTCAACTTCTATGTAAATGCGTGAGCTTTGGTTTTGATTACACCTCCTTCGAATCATGGTGTGTCTTTTGAGAAAAAAAACCTTACAATAATTAGATTTTTTTTTTATAAATGGTGTTGTGTTATTAACGTTGTGGGTGCGGGATTTGAATGGAATAGTAGAATGTCCACTACGAGTTGAAATACAATTAATAAAATGACATTTAAAGAAACATATGTTTTTAGACGTTTAAGTTCCTTTACTGTGGAATGATTTTGTAGGGCTAGTTTTTGTGATTTTTAATTTTTCACAGGTTCATATATGGACGAAATTTCGTGGAATTACTTGTATCATGTATTAATACTTTATGTTTGATGATTTAAATTTTTTCTCATAATTCGTTGAGTATTTAAATTTGTGGATGATGGGGATCCACGAAATCATTGAAAATTGAGCGTACAAATTCCAATTAATCTACAGTAAATGTTGCTGTCAATGTCAGTGTACATGTGCTATCTATATAGAGCTAGACTCGGAGGAATGTGATGTTTCATTAGAACGACCGCGAAACAACAATATTTTCGCAATATATTCCCCCCAAAAATGGAAACATACTGAGAATAATATGATTGTAATGTATACATTTTTATTGCTCTTTGATTAAATTTCTATCCCGATATAATAAAATCTCATTCTTAGATCAATATTTTAATCTCATTTATTTGTTAAGTCAATATTGCAGATATATCAATAAATCTGATTAAATTCAATAAGGTGATTTAAATGAGGTAAAATCATTTTGTAAAAACATACAATGCAATATACATGTAATTGCATTTATGAGACCACAATAAATTATATGTTGACAATAAAATAAAATGCTGGACAATCGACAAATTATATTAGAACAGGTACAAGTATGGTTATAGGCTTCCATACACCCCCATCCCATTAAAAACTAGGGATTATTGTCTCAGCTCCTTTAATGGAAAACATAAAAAGACAAGATCATTAGTATTGAATTGGTGGTTTTTTTTAATCAAATCGATCTTTTACTTTGATATATTCATTTATAAATACTTTTGTGAACAAAGAGGAACTTTAAATTAATTTCGGTGGAGGATGGTTTGCTTCAGTGGAAAGATAAATAATATGATAACATTACTATGTATCATATTATAATGAGAAAATTAATTCGAAATAAGGAGATAAAAACTCGTTATTTAAGGAATGAATTTAATTTTGACGTATGTTATACGATATAACATAACTTGGGGCAGTTTACGCTTTATAAACCGCGAAGCGGTTTATAAAAAAGCGTAAACTGTCCCAAGTTATGTTATATCGTATAACATACGTCAAAATTAAATTCATT
>WFKH01011839.1:11087-27519 GCA_016163765.1 Magallana hongkongensis | reverse complement strand
AGAGAGAGAGAGAGAGAGAGAGAGAGAGAGAGAGAGAGAGAGAGAGATCTCGATCCTACCTTTTGTGTTTGAGCCTTTGCTGCTAATGATGTCACTAAGTACACAGCCACATCTTTGGCTTTCCAGTTTTGTGCAGGGTTACTAGAATACTCCTTGAAGGAAACATGTTAAACAATTATAGGTAGATGGAATTTGTAAATGTATTTCAAATTCAATAAGAAATAATGTATGAAATGTGCCCATTTAAATCCTGCTAATGCAGTATTTTTTAAAATTTTTTAATCAAACAAAATCATAAAACTTTCAGTTATTTTAAATATTTCTTTATCGTATGTTACTGTTGAAAGCACAACATGACTGGTTGTTATAGATACCGAGTGGATGATAATCTATACCTGTAGAAGTCCCTGGACATACTGGGAGAAGTTCTGAATGACCGGCCCCTCAAACGACTTACAGAGGGCCTGTACAAGGTCACAGGCTGCCCGTCTCCTGGTGTCCACATCTATAAAATACACCACAGGACAGCATGTATCAGTACATATCTGTACATGTCCACAAAGCCATGTTGTATCTACATACTGTACATACATAGACATCCACGAAAAAACATTTTTTTATGTAAGCAGAAAAAACACATTCTTGTCACAAAAGATCCAAAGCATAAAATCAGATACACAATGTACATGTATCACATATGAATTATTTAAGAGTGAAAAGAGTAATAATATAGCATTATTGTATAAAAATAACATAAAAAAGCATGAGCATGTCTCTGTGTGTTACCTGATCCTTCAATGTCTCTCCTGATGTACTCCTCTGGATTATCCTCAAACAGCTCCTCATCAGCATCTGTAACAGTCAGAGAATAAAAGATAAAATAGATATTTTGTATATGTAAGTAATATGAATAAAACTTTATCAAGAAATATAAGCATTACAATGTACAGGGAATTTCATATCATAAATATATACAATATAATAAGAAATATTGTTAAATGTGTGTAGAATGTATAAAACTTTAATGAGAAATTGAAGCATTACAATGTATAGGAAATTCTTACCTCTGAACTGCATGTTTGGAACAATGACTTTTTCACAGATACTGGCTAGAGTAGCAGGGTCTTCAAACAGGTGTTTGTACGACGGACGCTCGGCAACAGAAGCCAGAAACTGAATGGCATTGCTCACCAGCTAAAACAGTACAAGTCTAAATTAAAGCGCTTCACTTTACTAGAATGACCTCATAATACCTATGATGGTCTGAGAAATTGTTCGTTACATCATATCACTTCAGTCCTATTAAGGTATACAGGATACAGTAAAACATGGTTACAGTTAACATGATCATTATAATTGTATAATTAATCTTATGGCAAATCATTTACCAATCATTCAATCACATTACATCCTTATCACAAAATACCACTTGGGTTTAAGATGAATAAAAATTGTTTGTCCCTAAGCATATTTTACACTGTATTGAAACCAGCTAACAATATCGAGTGACAGTTTTACATAATCATTTCACTTACATCGTCGTATTTGACTTGTAGTCCGGTCGAGATCAGGAGATTCCAGATGGCAGTGACAAAGGCGGGTAACTGAGGCGAGAACTCTTCGTCGTACTTCTGAGCGTAGAGTGCCACGTTGTCACAGATCTGAGACTTCACTTGCTCCAACAGGCCAGCTTCTTCTTCATCCTGTACAATAAATTGAAATCACCAAGTCAAAATAGTGTATATGACTACAGATCACCCTGCGAAGCTCCTGAGAAGGATAGAAAGAATATTTTATGTTTCCTATGGCATTACAGTTCAAAATAAATATTCTGTATATAGTGTACTTAATTTACATGTACGGGGTATCATATGCATTGCATAATACACAGCATAGCATAGAATGCTTACTTGTGTTTGTAGAATTTTGTTGTCAGCACTCAACAATGTCAGAAAGTGGGTCATCCAAATGCTCATGTTGTCTTCAAAATGTTCTGGCAAATCCTAAATAAGACAATACATGTAGTTACATGTATATCAATGAATGTTATCAACAAGTTAAATGGGCTTCTTAATAATAATTTTGCATTTAATATAAATTGGTGTTTCTTTTTTAACTTGATACAGGCTTTATAATAATTGGTGTGAACAGTAACAACTCACTTTTCCATGTATCACAGCACTTGTTTCACATTATATAAGTTGTTATGTTTATTCATTACCTAATAACCCTCATAAAGACACATACCTGGAAATTTAGACTGTAGAATATTTTGCAAATCAGAACAATGGAGCTGAAGATGACTTTTAGAGCACTGGGGTCAGAGGCATGCTTTGTTGCCAAGTCCATTGTTGCCTACAAATAAAAAATATGAAAGTATTTGTATTTAAAACAAATTATAAAGTCTTCAAAGCTGACAGTGTAAATACTTTATACAATGGTCTTACATTGAAGAGCTCAGTGAAAGGCTTTGCAAAATTTTCCAGAACAAATTTTATTTCCTCCCAGAGTTTTTGAGATTTGAATTCGTGTCGATATCTGAAATCAAACAATGTTCAAAACTTTATTATTGCAGGAAAACAGATAAAGTGAAATGCCCATGATTAAGTAATTTCAGGTTAATCTTTATCTGTCTTTTCTATATTCACCTTTTGAACAAAGAATGGGCTGTATGCAGAATTCCATTGATAACATAGAAGTCCCCGGTCTGGAATTTCTCAACCATTTCCATGATGAGATTTGGCCATTTGTCTGGGAAGTCTTCTCTTCCTATTATGCTGATAGCATCACTCAACTGTTGTAAATCAATGAATCATATAAGGCAAGTCAACAAAATATTCGGTCATGTATAGACAACATCATGATGTGAACAACAAACATATTACATGTAGTACAAAGTATTAGTGCTGCCTAAAATAATCTTTATAACCTGAAACAATCAGACAATCAAATGAAATAATCATTGAGATCATGGTCATCACTATTCATGACAGCAATTCTAATATGGTGGAATAATTTCAAAAAGTGAAAAGAAACATCAACTGAAGTTGTGAAGTTGACAGGAATTAATTCAGAAATTTGAACCTACTTACCTGTTTTTGTATTTGCTCAGGACTTTTTAACATCAATCCCACAATCTGTTGTTTGATGGTGTTTCGATCATTGTCATGAATCTTGTCAGTATCAGCCTTCAAGCAACAACAAAAAATAATGCAGAAAGACACAGACTCAGTAAATATCACTCACTGCTGAATGGTATCATATATATGAAAAAGTGAGAAACATATATTACATGAACCAAAGCAAGCATCTTTGCTAGCAAAGGGTTTTCGATCTGCTTCTCTTTTTCTTAACTTAAGAAGAGAAGTGGATCGTAGACACTTAACTAGCAAAGAAGTGAAGCAAGATTCAATACATACCACTCTCCAGTTGCGTTTGATAAAATTTTTGAATGTGACCGCTGCACTGACACGAATGTGGGGCTCAACTCCATCTCTGTCTAATAGGGTTAGGAGAAGAAGTCCATAGTTCTGATTTCCCTCAACTGACTCCAGAAACTGCTCAGCTGCAATAATGAAACAAGCTTCTATATCAAATCTGGATTTCAAAAAAAGTTTGATTAGAGCAGATTAGGTTAATGAACTATTATAGCCATAACTATACATTCATTCACAATCCCTCATTATCAGTGTACCTTGCTTTCTCACAGATATGTCTGGGGAAAGTGTCTGTTGTAAATATCCTGCCAAGCCCTGCAAGTTGGCGTCAGATACTTCCATTCTTTGTCTACAATAATGAAATTTCTTAACAAAAAGTATCTTAAATTTCTATTTTTCTACACGTGTTCTTTTATTGAAGTTATTTACACAAAAACATAACCGAAGAGTAAATATCTTTTGTTTTAATCAGCTGTTAACATTAAAATGCTTCAATTCCTTACCTTATTTATAGTATATCCATACAATGTATATGTGTAAGAATTCTAATAATGAAATAAATGAGTTACTTTTCAAGAAACGTCTTAAAAAACTTCCTAATTCTTGATTCGAAAATATCACGTTGTTCAAACTGTAAATCAGGCGCAAATTCGAATGAATGTCGCTCTTCAGAGTTATGGATAATTTTGGACTGAAAATATGTGGATTCCGAATGTACACACGTTTCTTGGTTAACCCGTTCATGAAACTATTCGGCAATATATAATAAAGTTAGAAGTAAATTAAAAAAAAAACCCAATAAAAATTGAAAACAATAACGCTGAAAAGCAAAACATTATTTGGTAGTCTCTAAGATAAGATAATATAATTTTATTTCCAAATTCTGGGCCGTACATGTAATAACAAAATAAATAATAAAAATAAAATAAATACAACAACACCTACACACTAACAAAAAGAGAGAAGGTTTCTAAATGATAGTTTTTATTTTTATATAAGATGAGTCTATTACAGTCTCAGTTGAACATAAGGCTTTTCTCAGTTGAAAACAACTATAAATGTAGTTTGCAAAAATTTCAATAACATTATCACATTCATTAGACTTTAGCCAGATAAACTTGTCTTTATTACAATGATTTTTAAAATTTTTACATAAGCTATCCAAGGATTCTATAAAAGGTTTCCTTAATGTATTGTTTGATGTACAATTAAATATATAAAATGAATTTCATCTTCTACCTCAGATTTACAAAAAGAACATTTTTTTCGTTAACAGGAATATTCAAATAATTCTAACATAGTTTTTACTTATTTTTATTGCCAGGATAGCCCTCAAGATAAGTAAGCCTAAAAAGAAATAAAAATTAAGATTGATGAGATTTATGCAAATTATGCACGAAACGCACGATGGAAAAAGTTGTAGGAGTGAAAGTAGAACAGACATAAATATTTATATGGCATGTTAAACGTGTCAATATTCGATCTAATGAATAGTATCGTTCAAAAACCCGCTTTCGGGTCTACTGAAAACTATCTTATAAACCTGCAAAAATATTTTACACTGCAAATGGATATCATACAATGCATATATAATTTATAAAATACAATATTGAAAAATTATACAACACAATTGAAAAATTACGCAATGCGAATAGAAAAATAACACAATGCAAATAGAAAATTATAATCGTACTTATAGCAACATGTTTTGTAAAAAAAAAGCCTGGAAAACGAAGTGGGGACAGAATAACTGACAAACCGGAATGAGGACTACAGCCCCCCCCCCCCCCCCCCCCCCCCGCCCAATTTATAATATACTGAAGAAAAGATCATTGGTACCTGTAATCATGGTAATGTGCGATAAATATAAATGAATGCAATGTCATTTAATTCAGTGTAAGAATTTGCCAACACCTTTTTTCCATACTTTCAGACACCGCCACCACCAACAACGCAGGGCGCGGATTAGTAACACATACCCTACCAGCATAGGCAGGAGTCGGATGCTGTCGCTTTCAGTTCAGAACCATTCACGCCTCTCCAGCGGTCTATCAGCACCGGTGGATCGGGTTTATTCCAATTTCGCCTTAACTAAAATAGATCTTATCTTGTAAAAGTTTCTGATCTTTAGGCACAAACGTATTCCCTGAAAGTTGACCTTGACCGTTCACCTTGACCTTTGACCGCGAGATGAGAATTTGTATAAACATTTGATTAGGTGTAATATTTCTTTTTATTGTGTGGATGAATGTTTTAATTCCCTCAAACCATATCAATGATACGTAAGGTACAAAACAGAAATAATTGCAAACGGACAAATGCAAGATCAAATTAGGAAGCGTAGATAGAAGCATTTAAGATCAATTCTCTGTAAATATCAAAATTCGGTGGCCACGCATAGTCACCGATTTTCTTCATATTTCATATTTTGATACCCTTTGGTGAATAAAGATGCAAGACAACCTTAAAGGGTTGCTATGGGGACCGGTTGCCATGGTAACAGAAGCAAAAGATTGAAAAATAGCCATTTTAAGCTTTTTTGAACACACATTGTAAGAGATTGCAGCAGTTTCAGCTATACAGAATAAAATAATTGCATACTAAATATTGTGAATGTTTTAATTATTAAAAATTTTCCATGGGCAAATGAATAGTTTAATAGTGTTACCATGGAAACTAAACAGCACTTCAAAAATAACATTTTTTCGTTTTATTCGAACATAAATAGTTTTAAATGGAAAAAAATTAAACTGTTGTTTTACTTTGGCAACAAAGATAATAAAACTGAAAAATGAAATTCGTTGCTATGGTAACAACAACTAAAAATCACAAAAATCTGCATATTTTGAGGTACATTTGAAGACTTTTTACTCAATCCTGGATCATGATAATTTAAAATAAATTGATCGAAATGACTAAACATGTCCTTAACTTTAATGCAATATCAGTTGAAGTTGCATTCAAGCAAAATAAATGGCCGTTGCTATGACGTTTTGTACAATTAGGAATTTCTGTATGATTTTCTTTAGTCCACATATTTCCTTAGCAACGGCAGTTTTAAGATGCTGAATAATGCTTGAATACATATGATGTAAAAATTTGGCATGTTTCTCACAAATAGCAACAAAAAATAGTTCTAAATTGTGTTTAAAACAAGCATTTTTGCTTGACAAAATCACTATGGTTTTCTTCATTTTTTCTTATTTTTAACCTTGTTACCATAGCAACAAGTGTCAATTTTTTATCTAACATGTATATCTTAAATACTGCTGTAAATCTGTGAGTTTGGTTCAATGATAACTTCTATGATATTTTAAAAATATGAAAAAAACATGTTTTGAAAATAATTTTCGGTTTCCATGGTTATATTCTTGAGATTTTGATTTGCCCACCAATTTTTTTCTCTAATTTGAAAATTGACCATATAGTCAATTCAATATCTTATATTTCATAACTTAGATAAGCTGCAATTACTTTCTATATTGCTTTGAATATGCTAAGATTTGCCATTTTTCTATCTTTGGTCTCCGTTACCATAGCAACGGTAACCCTTAGCAACAAATTTATGGCATCTTGCTACTTATTACATCAATATGTATCATTGTATGCAATATTAAGAAAATTGGTGACTAGGCGTGCCGGAACCTCTTTATACAATTTTGATTTTTACATAGAATTGATCTTAAATAGACTGAGCTAATATTTT
The DNA here is from genome assembly GCA_016163765.1 of Magallana hongkongensis. Lineage (NCBI taxonomy): Eukaryota > Metazoa > Mollusca > Bivalvia > Ostreida > Ostreidae > Magallana > Magallana hongkongensis. The sequence continues at coordinate 20,376 of WFKH01011839.1, read as the reverse complement.
TTTAAATGTTCAGTTCAGTTCAGTTTATTTTCACTCAACACCATATAATGGTACATGAGGTACATGAAGAAAACAAAACATATTTACATATATACAATATAGTTGTAAAGGTCAAGAAAGTAAATGGGGTGAACAAACAGTTTGATTAATTTTTGAAATAAAGAAACGCAATTTTCTTAATGTAATATAGTTACTTGAAGACATGATTTTCATAGAACTTTTTAGTATTAGGAGAAGAACAGTAATATGTATCTAAAAACTGACTTCGTAATTTACTTAATGCCTTGCATTCTAAAATAACATGAAATTCATCACCAATTTTGTTACAACTACACAAATTACAATAACGTTTACTTCTTTCAACAGTACCCCACCTTTCTATTTCAACAGGAAGATGGTGATTTGTAGTTCTAAACTTAACTAATATTTTTCTTAATTTACTGGGTAACAAGAGTAAGTAGCGTTCACATTCAAAATTTGTTTTAAAAATTCTATATATAACACTCTTAGTCGATTCCTGAATATCGTTATGCCATTTTTGTAAAAATTGATCTCTTAACGTTGGTTAATATTGAAACAAATATGGACAACTTTTCCATCAATTAATTTGTCAAGGACTAGAGAAAATTCCTATGAAAGACAAATAGGGCCACATAAAAAAATATTTTTATCTCGTAATTACGAGAAAAGATCTCGTTATTACGAGTTAATTATCTCGTTACTACGAGAAAAGATCTCTTATTACGAGTTAATTATCTCGTTATTACGAGAAAAGATCTCGTAATTACGAGAAAAGATATCTTTATTACGAATTAATTTATCTCGTTATTACGAGAAAAGATCTTTATAAAATGGTGCGTTTCATTGTTCTACATGTTCTGTACTTTCTGAGTCTCTTAGATAAATGGTTGAACATATATTAAGAAATTCAATAAAGTAGTGAAAGAAATTTCAGAAGAAGGAGCAAAGCAGATTGATTAGTAAATTAACTGACCAATTTATTAACCAGAAGGATAATTTGTTTTCAGACTCCAAAATGTTAATGTACAAAAACAACTATTTTCAATAGGTTGTGTATGAACAACATAGTGGTATTATAGCTATACAAGTATTATCATAAATCGTAAATTGTTTGTTCTTAATAAAGTATGAGTAATTTTAATTTGTAAAAATGTAGTGGAAAAAGCACTGATATATAGATGTTAAAAAATTTATTTACAATAAGGGTATTTATCATTTACATGATATGCTAAAATAGATTAACAACCATTTATTTATGATTTAAACATCTTAACACATTACATTTCTTTTCTTTTTTTCAAACCCATTTTTCTTATCTGTGTAATTAAATAATTATTATCATAACATCTCACCAATATACAAGTTCTGTTTTTACAGTAGTTTTATTAAGAAATTCCCATTTCGCCTTAGTACTTTTTTACTTTTTTTTTTACCTGTAATTCACAGTTAAGGCGAACATAGATCGTCGCATCCCCGACTTTGGGAAATTGTGGTCCTTGCATCCGCTAGCTTAACTTAAGGTAAACCCCTGAACGCATTTTTTCAATATACTTTGTTTTCAATTATTCCATGCATTTTTTTTAAATTTTTTTTCCCGATATAAACTTAGAAAGTAAAAATGTGCATATTTCAAGCTTTTGATGTGAAAATATTTCGGAGTTATGCCCCATTGATCAATATATACTAAACCGCAAAAAGTTGAATCTATCTAAGTCTACAATGGAACAATTGGCAATATATAATATAAACTACTTTCGGTCAGGATGAAAACAATGACTACTGATCAAATCAGCATTTACAAAATGTATTCGATTACCAACCGTATTGAAAAAAAAAATCAACAAAGGACATGTTTATGAATACCTACGTAAAAAAGCGTTTTTTTAAAAAAAAAAACTTAAGCATTGAATGCTTATTTTTGGATGTCGTCGGTCCTATAACAGACCAAGGCTGTGCAGAAAAATTGTCTGCACTGCAGCTTTGGTGTGTTATAAGGTTTACCATTAAATTTTTGGGGATGTCATTTTAGTGAATCATTAAAAATCCACTGTTTGTTTATTACATTTATATCCGTAGCAAATACTGCCACCAGTCTTTCGTCACTATAGCGAACAGTGCACACATCTGTGTTAATTAAAACAGAGTCTACACGAGTGCGGTCAGAAATATGGGGCAGGTGTTGCATAACCATTCCGTCATTTAAAAAAAAGAAAAGAAAAACACACACTCATACACAATAAATAATTTAAAAAAAAAGAGATTGTGTAATAAATAACGAACAATAATCATGAAAATAATATAATTATTGTAATAATATAAGCAATATTCATATGTGAAAAAAATTGTGAATCGAAGAATGACCTTTATTTTCGTGAAAAAGACAGAGGAGGAAGCTAGCGTAAGAATATGAATACTTCATATCTACATTTCTTGGGGAAAGGTGATTTAAAAAATAATTTTATACATACATAGATATTCTACACATTTTTTGTAATGTAGTATCTGCTGATCATGAATGGAACTATATTTTTCAGCGCAATTGTGTACAGAGTATCTGACTATAGTAATATATCTTGAATAGATAGTAAGCACTGATCGAATATATTAAAAAAAAGGTTGCGAATTACAAAACCTATTTGAAATATGGAAAAAGGACTGCCTCTAAAAAAGGAGCTTAAAAGTTCTACAGTCTGGGATATTTAGTTAGAATCGTAACACCCTTGGAAAAGATAACAAACAGGAGTTGGTTGATATTGGGTTAACGTTGGCCAAATATAAGAATCTCAAAATTACTTACTGTTCGTCATCACCACATGTCATTTTAAAGGTTGGTAAATATATATTTCCGAAAGAAAATTGATGTGGAAACGTTAACCATCAGTTACCTTTCATTAAATGCGATTTTGTGATTCTCTCTGACGGATAAAAGAGGCCAAATCTAAACCCAAATTTTCATTATTACACTTTGAACATGAGAAGTCATTATTGTTAGACAACACTACACAGGAAATACTTAGAATTTAAGAGCAGGACAAATAACAAAAAAAAATACAAATTATAAATCCTGGTATAAAATGGGGTAAAGGTAGTACAAGATTTTTTTGTTGAGGACTGTAATTTTTAAAAAGTTTTTTGCTGTATTTAAACGAATACATAACATCAATGCTACGTGTATTATGCAATATAACAGCATTACAACATCAATTTTTAAATATTTTATATTAAATATTATTCTGTTAAAAGAATTCCTAATCCATATATGCCAGGTTTTTTTTCCCAACCTGTTTTACTTTCAGAAAAATGCACTAAAATCATCTACAATTATTGAACGAGAAAGAGGTTGTCCAATTTGCTATAAATAAATGGAAGACAGAACTAAGAACATATGCGGTGTTGATGTTATTTCAGTAATAGACGTTTTAAAGATTTGTTTTAAAACAACCAATGATTCTTCCGTTCAGTGGTTACAGTTTAGAATTTTACACAGAATTCTTCCAGTTGGGTATTATCTTAAAATAAATAATATTAAGTCTTTTGACAGCTGTGGGTTTCGTAAGAAGGATGTTGAAACCATAGTCATTTTTTTTTCTTTGTGGAGCGAACTGAGTCTTCATATATACAGAAAGACTTCTGAAATGATCTAATTTAATGTGTTAAACATTATATTTGGTGAACTTCCATTGACATGTCATAACATAGTAATTAATTTTATTATTTTATCAAGGAAACAATAATTTGGTTTAGTCGTAAAATACAATTTCAAATTTAATTTTTTCCAACTAAATATACTTGATAATGTTATAATACAAGTTTACAAAAGGACAATTTCTAACTATATTCAGTATGCTTGTATTTCAAGAATAAATAAATCATAAAGAGTAGAAAATAAGAACCTAAGTCACACAACCTCAGAAGCTTTTTACAGAAAGCAATTTTTTGAACATCATAGTTTATAACGTTGAAATATTTTTCCAGCCGTTTTCCAGAGAAAAAAGCTAGAATTTGATCCAGCCTTGCATTGGAGTCTTATACAGAAGCAGTTCAGTAAAGCATTGAGAGACCGACTCCTTTCAAACCAACATGCAATCTCGGATATCGTAATCTTTTAGAAGCTTAAAGACAACTATCGGATAAACGTTTTACCTGAAACTAGACTCCGAGCCTTTAGATGACTTCTTAGATTTCGATATCAAAATACTAGACAAAACGAATGATTTTTCATCTACCATTGCGAAGAAAATAGAGACATTATATGAAAATAATGAAATTGGTGCTAATGTTTCCCACCAACAAAAATATTATGCCCACGGACAAGGAATGCCTGAATCCCCCAAAGTAGGGGTAAGTGCCATTGGACATCCTAAGGATATTGGTATTCATTCCCTTTGAATCATTTCACAGGAAGCAACGGACAAAACGCCATATTCAACTTACTAGACATTTTATTCTCGTGACTTGAAATACTGCATCTGTTCACAAATTTCCCAAACAATGAATTGAGATTCTGCTTCATGTACGCAAGTATGGGACACCTAGAAAGCTTCCAAATTTCTTTTCAAGCTTTCTATATCAATGTCAACTTGTTCCATCATTTAATCATAATACATGTACAACCGAAATTTCCTCATCCAGCAACATGTCTATTGGCATTGCTTCCATTTAAGTCGATTTCAAACTTGAGTTTATTCTTCATGCTTACCTTTAATCCACAACTTAACTTGATGTTGTTCAACTGCCACCCTTCCCATATTTTAGAGGCCTACCCAAAGGCGCAGTTATCCAGAGTCAGACATTTTACTATACAATAAACAAAGAAAATTCCTTGACTGTACTAGTAACACTAATGTGTTCGGTGCTATAGCGCAAACTCTGTTTTATTTTCCTCATCAACTGCATATTTCATACAGAGTTTGTCCAAAATGTGCTTGTCCCCATGGACCTTAATGCAATCTTCATTAATTAATTACTGCTTAGTTAATGATATTTTTGAAAATTTCTCTCGGTTAATCTTTTTCTACTCTAAAATGCTTTGAATTAATATAAGAGTATTTAATACATGATTGATATTTAAGGTTAGAAAAATTAGGTCCTAATATGGGTCGGATACCTTAAAAAATACATGTATATGGCATACATGTATAATCTTTTCGATAATTATTATACCCCCGCTCCGAAAGAGAAGGAGGTATACTGTTTTACCCTTGTGTGTGTGTGTCTGTCTGTCTGTCCGTAACAAAAATTTCTGTCACATTTTTCTCAGCAACTATTCCTCGCAGATGCTTGAAATTTTAACACACTTTTTGTTTAGGCATGCCATATGGTGGGAAATATTTTTGTACCAATCGGACGTAAACTTCCTGTTAAATGACGACTTTGGTTTTTTTTAGCCTAAATTTTTAAACAAATTTTCGTCATAGATTTCTCAGCAACTATTTATCGCAGATGCTTGAAATTTTAACACACTATTTGTTTAGGCATGCCATACGGTGGTATATATTTTGTACCAATCGGACGTCAACTTCCAGTTAAATGACGACTTTGTTTATTTTTAGCCTAAATTTTTAAACAAATTTTCGTCAAAGATTTCTCAGCAACTATTTATCGCAGATGCTTGAAATTTTAACACTATTTTTTCACGCATGCCATATGGTAGGATATATTTTTGTACCAATCGGATGTCAGCTTTCTGTTAAATGTTCACCTTGCTTATTTTGCATATTCACATCAGAGCGGGGTTATTACTGGTGAGCATTGGCTCACAGATATCTTGTTTATCATAATCCATCACTAATATCCTTTGAGGCGGATACACTGTATTTTTTTTCAGTTAGACTCATTAAACATTTCACAAAGAAGTTATTTCTGGGAAATTTCTAGATCTGTTGACTGAAATATTGACTCATCCTTCCATGGGCCATTTTGTCTCCGCAGCATATCGGTAATCTACATGTATACACTTTACTTAGTTAAACTATCTATCTCAATATACAGAACGTTATTCTATGTTCATAAAGATTACCTTTAGTCAGTGAACCAGTCTACACAGAATCTCTATTTATAACTATTAATTATACGAACAAGTCAGACGCGAGTTCGATGACGAACCTTTTGAATCACGAATTAAAATTTTAATTGATCTACGGGATTTAGAAATATTAAAACATTTCATAAAAACTAGTACGATTTAAACATTTCAAAAGAAGACGCAATTTTGAAAATATTTAAATATCATAGAGCCGCCAAAATTAATCTTGAAAAAAAAAATGTGAAATTAAACTGTATTAATAAAAAAAATTGTAATAAAAAGTGCAAATACCAAATTATATCAATTGGAATAAGATAGTGATGGGACATATTAAACTTGAAAAGGTCAGAATTGCTCTTAAAACGTTAAAGTTTCCATGCTCATTTCGTTAAATGCGAATAGTCTATATTACGAGGCGAACTGCGTTCCATACTTTTTGTTCACCCGAAGTAGCATAGAATCGAATGCTTTTTTTTTTATCATTGTTCTGGGTTATTTACGGTGGCTGCCATAGGACATATACTTGAGATATTTTTGTAAAATTCGTTCCCACGAAATAAAAGTCGTGGCCACGAAATAAAAGTCGTTCCCACGAAATAAAAGTCGTGGCCACGAAATAAAAGTCGTTCCCACGAATTATATATATACAAATGATATTACAATTGAAGAAGTTTATCGAATAATACGTCAAAAGTTTCATCGTCTATATATTTCATAATTCCTTCAAAATAAACATTGTATCTATAAAGGCAACACATTTTTGTAACAAAAACAGAACCTTTAATTTTCATTATCTAATTGCAAAGAATTTAACAGTAGATAATAGCCAAATAAAAATGAAACAGTTGTGCTCATGATTTCAGTTACTGTAACATTTTACAGCCTTATCTATATTTTACATTTGATATAGCACTTTTTTTCTTTTTTCAGTGGGATGTATATTGATTTGATAAAGTCATTTGAGCTAAAAATTAACAAGAATTAGTTGGTTTTTCATGTGTTTTACGGGTCTTATCAAATATGGATTTGGATAAAATGAGAGATTTTTTCAATATATTTTTCAACAAACTTTTTATTCCTATCTGAAGTTTTAACAGTAATAAAAACAAGTCATAATAAACAAATAATAAGCTGGTTCATAGACAGTTAACTTGTATATTGACCATCTAAAAAGATGAAATACATTAAAGTAGTATATAACACGTAGTGCTTATAGTACTTGTTAAACCCATTCAATTCTCATTTAGTTACAACAAATAAAATTTGTGGGAACGAATTTTATTTCGTGGCCACGACTTTTATTTCGTGGGCACGACTTTTATTTCGTGGCCACGACTTTTATTTCGTGGGAACGACTTTTATTTCGAGGCCACGAATTAAAAAAAAAATATCTTAAGCATATGTCCTATGGCAGCCACCGTAGTTATTTTTATAAATTGTTATTAGTTTTATTAATAACAAAACGACTTATGACAGTTTCTTGGCTTAAACTTAAAATTAATTCATAAGAAGGCGTCGAAAGAGTAAAGTTGTTCAATGTAGACATTAAGAGTGTACGGACCAAATGTTCTCATTACTGAACGTTTATTTATGTTTCACACTATACACATATCTACCATACTACTTTGAGTCTTTTATTCCATTAAAATGCTGATCAATACTGGCAAAAATAATTATATCAAAACACGAATTCGTCTGCTACATCGCAGTTATTTCCCTTCTGTGAACTCTTTTACTCTACGGTAGCTCTAACGTTACGTTATTTACACAAATGATTTTATCTAATTTGAAATCGATTTTAAGAAAAAAACTAGCCGATCAATTTTTGTCGATTTTTAATATGTTGTTTAAACATATGTGATAATTCGAATTCCACAAAAATGTCTTTTGTTGCAATTAGTTTGACGTTAAACTTTATTTTGACTAGACTATTTGTAAAATGTACATTTCCGTAAACTGTAAAATGTGGATCCGCTCCATTTTCTTATTCTTTGTGAAGCAGAAAACTCAAATTCATTCAATTTCAACTTCCGCATGTTTGAAATTTTTTTTCGCCGATAATTGACTAATTAATGCTATAATGAATACGTTCCGATTTGAAAAAGGTACAATGTTTATAATATCTAAAAGAAATTATAGTTCTCTCCCAATCAACCGGTATTAAAACACAAAAAGAATCGAGTCCATAACTTTTACATTGAAGAATAGATTAGAATGTTTCAAATGCCTGTACTGAATCGGAAACATATTCTTCTTTTTAAAGACAAGAATTTGAACCAGTCCCTGAGAAATGTAAAGCATTGGAGTCTTACACAGGGGCAGTTGAGTCAGGCATTGAGAGAGACCGAACCCTTTCAAACCAACATGCAATCCCGGATAACTTAATCTTGCAGAAGCATAAAGACGAATGAACGTTTTTCCTGAAACTAGACTCTGACACTACAGATGACTTCTTAGATACCATTATCAACACACTAGACAAAACAAATGACCTCATATATCATTGATAAGAAGTTAGAGACATTATATGAAAATAATGATATTTGTGCCAATGTTCCAACAACAAAAAATTGTCCACAAACAAGGAATGCCTGAATTTCCATAGTACGGGTAAGTGTCATTAAACATTCAAAGGGTATCGCGGAAGTATGGGACACTATAGAGCTTCAGATCCCATCAGCCAAATTTCTTTTCAAGTTCCGTCTATGTCAAATTGTTTCATCATAAATTCATAATACAACTGAAATTTCCTCAAGCAACACGGCTATTGACATTGCTTATACATGCATTTAAGTCGATTTATGTCTCCCCTTCTAAGAGATTGTTTTTGTAGATTTTCTTCTTCTTCTTCTTCAAAATTGTGTCCGGGTTCTAACTTATACACCTTTTGAGATCAGAACGGGAAACTTAGAACATAGAGAGGTGACATCAAGGAAGAGGCGAACTGCATTAACATATTTTGTCCTTGATCCAAATTTACCATCTCAAAGTCGAAATTAAAAAATGGTCCAAATCATAATATTTGAATCGTTCGACATACATACTTTAAACATGGAACATAGAAAGATAACATTAAGGGCAAGGGGAGGTGCACTGCATAAAAAGTATCGACCGTGATCCAAATTTATCGTCTGAAAGTCAAATTTTAATTCTTTTTATTCTTCTTCATCCAAATATTGTTCGGACCGTAACTTAAATATCCTTTGATATTAATACTTCAAACATAGATAAATAACGTGGAAA
>WFKH01011829.1:0-12973 GCA_016163765.1 Magallana hongkongensis | reverse complement strand
GGGGGGGGGGGGGTCAACTTTCTACATAGGAATATATATAGAGTTAATCTTTAAAAATCGTCTTCTCAGAAACTAATAAGCCAGGAAAGCTGAAACTCGTTTAGAGGCATTCTCAGGTAATGTAGATTCAAAGTTGTGAAAATCATGACCCTCGGGGTGTAGGGTGGGGTTACAATGGAGGGTCGATTTTTAACATAGGAATATATAGAGTTAATCTTAAAAAATCGTCTTCTCAGAAACTAATTAGCCAGGAAAGCTGAAACTTGTGTGGAAGCATTCTCAGGTAGTGTATATTTAAAGTTGTGAAAATCATTACCCCCAGAGGTAGAGTGGGGCCACAATTTGGGATCAAATTTCTACATAGGAATATATAGAGTAAATCTTTAAAATTCATCTTCTCAGAAACTAATACGCCAGGAAGGCTAAAACTTTTTTGGAAGCATCCTCAGGTAGTGTAGATTTGAATTTGTAAAAATCATGATTTCTGGGGGTAGGGTGGGGCCACAATTGGGGTGGAATGTTTACATAGGAATATTAAGAGTAAATCTAGATCTTTAAAAATCTTAGAATATCCAGTGGAAAAAATTGAATTTTATTTATACAGGATCTACATGTATTATACTACATTGTCTAGATAGTTTGTATTATGACTCCATTAAGCTGATTTTATCATACCTATTGTTCCTCAGGTGAGCGATGTGGCCCATGGGCCTCTTGTTAACAAATATCTCTGGGAGTAGAGAAGAAGATTTTCTAAGATTTAATACATTTTTACTATATGGCCATATTGGCCCCACCCTAGAGCCTGAACCCCTGACCCAGGGGTCATGAATTTCACAATTGTGGTAGAGGGCTTCATGGACATCATAACCATGCAATCAGTTTTTTCCTCACATGTGTGGGAGTAGAGAAGAAGATTTTTGAACATTTGGCTGTTTTTTGCATATTTGGCACCACCTGTGGCACCCTGGGGGTGGTAGAGCCACCAATATCACAATTTACATTCCTCTTACCATAGAGATGCTTCACACTAAAAATGGAAACAATTGTCCTTTAAAAAATGTAAATTGTTAACGCACGACGCATGTCGCACGACGACGAACGAAAACAGATAGCAATAGGTCACCTGAGTTTACTCAGGTGACCTAAAAATAAGGAACAAAAGTCTTTGTTATAAGGAAAACCAATTGAGCTCATTTTCGAAGCAGAAAACATATTATTTTCTCATTATTAAACTATGCCAAACTTTTGCAAATACATGTTATTACAAGATGCAAAACTTTTGTGATACAGTGTATAACACTAATTTTTTTTTATAAATATTGTTTTCGTTCAATTCTTTTTTAGATTAGGGGAGGGTTTAAATATATAATTATGTTTTTATAATGATAATTATATGCATTTATTTACACAAGTTTTATAATATAATATGTAAGGAATGCATTTATTCACAAAAATTTCATATTTATTCATAAAAGTAATAGGTTTATTTGCAAAAAAATGTTATATTGCAAACGCATTAGCAAAAAAAAAAAAAAAATTAGTTATGAAAATGAGTTCAAAGGATTTTATACTTTGACAACAAACACTGACAAAGCTAATACAGAGAAGTTTTAAATAACATGCTCAAAATCTGAGCTGAAAATGTTTTAATTTTTTTCCCTTTTCAATATCTACAATTTTTAATTTATGTATTTCTAATTGTGCTCACAATACCTGGATCATTGGGAAAACAAAGCCTGAAATTTGCATGATATGCTCTTGTTTCATTTATTATAAATTCTTTTTACCATGTAATATATTTTTTCTATTTGCACTTACTTTCTGTGGTGTTTGTCAAACCTCTTTTTGTTAAAAATAATGTATTTTTAAAATTTTTATTCAACAATTTATAAGTAAACAAAAAATAGTAGGAGCCTTGTTTACAACTTAAAGGAGTTCAAGATTTGTATATCCCTTGTTACCATAACCAATGTACTGGTAAATTACAAACATCTATTCACTAAATATATTTTGCAGTGTTTATTTTCATAGTGTCGATCATCAAATATTTTTACACTGTTTTTTAAAATTTTTATTTATGTTATAATTTCATTATATGTGTAGCATTTTCCTTTTATTGTATGATATTTTTTAAATCATTGTTTGAATTCCCACTACACATGTACTTGACAGTAGGAAATAAAACATGTTATTTTATAAACATACAGATATTTCACAAAGAATTAAACTAACTGAATATTCATGTCTAAACAGTTCACTGACAATAATGACCTTATTCAATATTCTTTACCTTGATTCTGTACAATGCTGGCATTCTTATAGAATTTCTTCAATTCTGGAAAAGAAGAAAAATTTTAGTGATTTAATTTAATGAAAACTCATCTATCAGTATTTACCACAGGCACCTGACGTTATATAATTTTCTCATAATAAAAAAAAAAAATACCCTCTGTGTGTTATTAGGTAGAGGGTATAGATTCTTTATTGTGAGAAAATTATATAATGTTAGGTGCCTGTGGTTTTTACCTTGAAGTTCTTTAATACCTATATCAATTATGAGTAAGTTATTGCAACTAGGTTTTCTTGTCACTTCACACTCAATGATCCTAAAATATAGTAAAATACAGTAATAGTGAATTTCTAGTCTTGTGGACTTACCGGTACTTCACTATATCCATCATTTGTTTGGGTTTTTTTTTCATATAGTTTGTTTGTAAGAATAAGATTAATGATTTTACAATAAATATCTTTTCATGACCCATTGTTTTTATTGAAAAAATTAAATACCATAGCTATATGGGAGAACTTAAAGATAATCAAATTGTAAAATGGAGCATTTTATTTTTTAATTAGATACTTAAGAAAAATATAATCAAACATTGTTACCTAGCTCTTGTTATGTTAAAACATTCATTACAAGAAATGTATTTTCTAAATAATTTTTCCAAATAATACCAAGATGAGACTCAAAATCAATATGCATAAAGACAAAAAATAAATATGTGGAGAGAATCTAATCCCATATCACTAGACTGCATTCAAACACGTTCATATTCATGTATACATAAATCTTTTTTTTTTCCTTTAACAGCTTTGCCTCGCACAAGGGCACCAACTACTGATTGAAGTGACACTTTTGATTGTGCGAAACACTGGCAGTTCTTAAGTAACAAGAATTCTATGAAATTCCACTTAAAATATCTGAGGTATACTGTAGTTATGGAAATTGTCATCACAACACAGAATACTGTGGTTCAAAAGTCTGTGGATGAACCAAGGATTGCATTTCAGTTAAGTAAATAAGTACAAATAAGCTGCAGTGCTATTTTGATATAAACATGGTTTAAGGCAAGAAACTTTTCGTGAAAACAAAACTTGAATACTCTGTAAGGTCACCTTAAACAGTGTGAACATAAACATGCAAAAATTATGCAGAAATCATATTTAACGAAAAGACTTATCTTATTTAACTTCTACATGGCTGTTCTTACCTCCTGTTTTGTACTTTCGTATAAAACATATATTAAGAGGCTTCGGTTTTCTAATTCTGGTCAACGTTCCAATCAAATGTTTACATGTGTTCATGGGCGCAGCCATTTTGAAGCATATACCGAAAGTCGTAAACTAAACTCCTACCGATTAGTTACAATTAGCCAATCAAAATTGCGCTCTGTCTTCAAACAACTTCCGGTAAAATTGGCTTGAGATTTGAGACGGCTTTGGGTTAAATTGGAAGTTGGAAACAGACTTAACCGAGTTTAATTATGCCGGTGAAGCTTGATCCACCTCCTCCTGCGAATTCCAAACAGCCGGGAGTTACCACGACCCTCCTGTATAACGGGTCCAGATTTCAGGGCCACCAAAAAAGTAAAGGAAACTGTTATGATGTGGAAGTTATTTTGCAAGTAAGTAGCTGTCAGACGAAAGTGAAACTAACAATAAACATATTGTTGACATTTTGGATAATATTGTATTTTATTATATTAATAATAAAAATTAATTTATGCTTTAATTATGTTATTTTTCAGTATGTTGATCTAGAAAATTCTTACCTTTGTGGATATCTGAAGATCAAGGGACTCACAGAGGAATACCCGACCTTAACAACTTTTTTTGATGGCGAAATCATAAGCAAGAAGCATCCATTTCTAACAAGAAAATGGGAAGCAGATGAGGATGTGGACAGAAAGCATTGGGTACACTTATATTAAAATCTAGACATGGAATTAAAACAAGTTTTAAACTTAAAATGGGTGATTACTGATTACCCATGATTACTCAGCAATCTGTAATTGATTACAACTGATTACAGTTACTGATTATGATTACCCATCTCTGTCTTTAAAGGGGCATGGTCACGATTTGGTCAAATTTTATTTTTCTATTTTTTTGTTTACAATGCTTTAGTAATGCATTTTTAATGATTAACCAAAATTTGGGTGTCAGTCGTAGAGTTAAAAGCAAGGTACAGAGCTCACAATTCTTTTCTGTGTAAACAAGGCTCGTGCCATGTTTTTGTTTACATGGGTTAAAAGTTCTTTTCCAGCTTATTTTTCTATCTGCTAATTTGTTTTGAACATAGATAAACTGTTCCTAGTGTTTGCCACATTCATTTAGGTCTAAACCTGGAGTTCTCTTTTCAACATTCAAAATGAAAACAAAAACATGACCTGTGCTTTGTTTACATATCAAAGAATTGTGAGCTCTGTATCTTGCCTATAACTCGATGACTGACACTCACAGTTTGGTTAACTATTAGAGATGCCTTACTGAAGCATTATAAACATTAAAAAAGGAAAAATAAATTTTGATCAAAATAGTGACCATGCCCCTTTAATATCTCAATTTTTATAGATACTTGTGCATTTAAACTATTTTTATTCACGAGAAAAAAAAAAATGTCAATTTTTTTTTTTTTTGAAAAGCCTCTTCAATCTTGTTAGGTTGAAGGAGACAGCTAAAAATAAAAACGTTTCTTCAAAATTTGCATTGCAAATGACATAACAGTATGTACCTGATTGATAATTGTAGGAATTTGTGCAAGGCATTTTGTGAAGTTCGATGGATTAAAAATATAAGACTTTGCCATTATAAATATCATAGGAAATCTTTATTTCATTCTTGACCATATTTGCAATAAAAAGAGGGAACATGAATGTCAATGAATAAATCATGCAATTTGTCCTTTATACATGTATTTATTTTAAATTTTATATTTGTCTGATATGTTACTATGTGTATTTTTTAAAATCATAAACAATATTGTAAGATAACTTGGAACATAGTTTAAGAATATCATAATAATTCTTTTTGCAGTTTTGAATTACTTACACTTTAATAGAAAATAAATGGCATAAAGATTTTATAATAATAAAGGAATGAACTTAAATCCAGGATCAAAATTTCTATTAACAAAAATCACTGCCAATTCAACCTGAATATATAAATCCACTGTCACAATACTGTGCTTTTAAATGAAATCTAGTTTGAATTCTTTTCTTTTTTTGCAGGGGAAATTTTTGTCCTTTTTCCAGTTTGCCAAAACCTTCAATTCAGACAGCTTTGACTATGATGACTTGAATAACACAGACTTTGTTTTCATGAGATGGAAGGTTATTAGAGTAATCATTTTTGTTTTCATAATAGTTATTAGATAGATTGAGATGAAATTTTGCCTAATTGCTTTTTTATAAAATTATACTAATATGTAAATGCTGTACGTTTTTTTTGTTAAATGACAATGAATTTTATATCATTGGTAAATAATTAAAAAGGATCCAAATTTGTAGTTAAAAGAATTATTTTTGATACACATGAATATACTCAGTACATGTATATATTAATGAATGTACATGTACCTCTACTTTCAGGAACATTTCCTTGTGCCAGATCATACAATTAAGAATATAAATGGAGCATCCTTTGCTGGATTTTATTACATCTGCTTCCAGAAATCTACCACAACCATTGAAGGATATTATTATCATAGGACCTCAGAATGGTGAGACAAACATGTTACAGAATCAGTCATTTTTAGTGCAAGACCTACATGCATAAAGACCATAGTTTTATATAATCAAACTCAGCATCGGATCTTTCACAATACTAGTAATCAGTGGTTTTCTTTCATAACTTAGGTAATTGCATATTAATTTTGGTTGAATCGAACTAAGAAAAATCTCAAACTTGGATGTCCATGCATTTGCAATACATATATAATATTGAAGTAAAATTTTTTAAAAGCTATTTCATTTATGAAACCAAAGTATTACGTAATGTTGATATATGTATGAACTGAAGTCTTTTTATGTCTCAATCCTTCTAGGTTCCAGTCCCTGAACCTGTCGCATGTACCAGAGCACAGTATACCTGTTTACCAGTTTAGATAACAGGACTTGACTCACTCTGTTTTTTATGTACATGTACATGTATATAGAATTCATCATACAATTTACATACAATGTATGGACTTCATTGTTAAATTTGTTGTCATATTTACCTGTACATATTTTGTTGTCATATATACCTGTATATATATTTTAGGGAGTTTTACTGATTATGATGAGGATTTTTTATGCTTAGTGTCGAAAATATTGCATGAAATCTAAATGTATCCTTATTTATGAATTGTTTTATTGTAATAAAGAGCTTTTTAGGAGATATGTACCTAAATTGCATTTTGAAGGAAACATATTTTTGTTTTCATGGGGAATGAAAGTAAAGGATTTTCATTCATGCTTTGATGCTAATGAGAGTTAATTAGAGACTGATTTGGGTTTGATGATGACCAAGAAGTGATATATTAAATGATTTATCTGTGTTCTGTACGTTATTCATGAGAATCAGCTGTCTGAGCATCCACTAGGCAATAAATTGACAAATAAAAGAATTATTTTGTAATATTGTATTATCTGTATTATATCAAGGAAAGCATGCACATCATACAAATATACGTGCAGAGAAAATGAAATTTGCTACAGAACAGCAAGCTAGCCCCAGAAATCTTAAGTGTTATTACCATATTATGTTAATTTTGGTTTTAATTTTGGCAATTTCATTGTACAGTGTATTAGCTGTCTTATTACATGTTGTACAAATGGTAATACAGGTCGTTAGCATTTTGAGACATCCAGTGAAAATAATATCTTATTTTGTTTTAATGAATAAATAAAACGTAATTTGCTCAAATGGATAATACTGTGGTATTCAGAGGATAAATTGAAACTTTTCAGTGTGAACTGATTATATTTAATATATAGACCAAAGCGCGACTTATCTCCCTTTTTAAACTGGTTCTTGTGTCACCAGTTTACTTTCCGTACACAAAGAAAGATGGCGATGGATGTTAGCATAAAAGTAGATGTTCTTAAAAAATGGTAAAGGAATATGGTTTCGTCCTTATTTTAAACGAAAACTATGTCTATTGCAGTAGTTTTTGTGAATATTGAACTATTAATTCTTCGTGGTGATATATCCGGTATGATGTGGTGCTTAGCCTCTCTGTTAACACATGGTTAACTAGGCTAACGTTAGCGCACTACTGTAAAGTAAAAAAAGAAATCTACAGACGTTTCATCCAGATTCATCTTTATTTTATCAGGGACGGATATATATGCTATTGTACTTGTCTCCTATTTTAAGATTAAATAAGTCATGCCTAATAATACGACTATCTCAATTTGTCAATTCATGATAAATAGCTCTGTAGTGTGTTCCAAGCAGTAATTGAGGCCAACAAAAAAGGGTCATGGAATCTGAGTCTTTTCTTACCCTGCTTTCCTGATCTGATGTTTGCTGGGAAGAATACAAGTTCATTCGTAAAAATTCACTGATACCAGTTGGTACTGGGGATTTGCTTCTGAATTTAAAAAATTATTTTAGCACAAGGATGCAATAATCCAAATGAATGATTATTCTAAATGTTAGTCCTGTCTGATAGACTGTTGTTGTGCAAACAGCCCTCTCATAAAATTTGATATAAATTAAATGTATATGTGTACTGAAGTGATGTCATAGAAATAGAATGCCGATTAGGAAACCTTTGATTAAAAGTGATGCTACATTTGTATGGCATGCCAAATTCACAAAAATTAGCTAAACATAGTTTCACAGTTGATAAACTAGGTTTATAGACAGTAAACTATAGTTTATGAACTGTAAACTATAGCTAAACATTTGTTAACTATAGTTTTTATCTGTGGAACTATATTAAACAGTTGTAAACTACAATGCTATATATGTTAAGGATGCTTATCTAAGTTTATCTAAACGTTAACAATATATTTTGCAGAGGAATATGGATTCACATCTGTAAACTATAGTAATTAACATTTGTTAATTAAAAAATAAACAGCAATTTAAAAAGTTCACTGGGATATGAAGTTGGTTGGTCACGTGATCAAATCCTGTGAAGCCCAAAGGGCTTCTCAGTAGATTTGATCACGTACCAACCAACTTCATATCCCAGTGAACTTTTTAACATTGCTGTTTATTACTTATATTTACGTTTGAGAGAGGCAAGTTGTTCAGAACTGTTAAAATTACCGAGATTTTATGTTTACAATAATCCAAGCGGCAAGCGCGTGCTATGATCAGTGTGACGTCATGGAAAAGTTCACACAGAATTGAACGTTTTCGCTATTCTATAGGTTCATATAAGGAAACATATTTGCAAATGTAAATATCTAAAGTTAAGAGTTGTTAACCATAGTTTACAAATCGTAAAACCGTATTTATCAGATAAACTAATGTTTTGCAATTGCAAATAATTGTTTTCAGCATTTATTTTAGTTTACACTTTCAAAACATTGATTAACGTGTTAACTATGGTTTACAGATGTGAAATATTGATTAATGTTGTTAACTATAGTTTACGGTCTGTAGTTTATAGACTGTGAAACTATGTTTAGCTCATTTTTGTGTGCCATGCATTTGTCAGTAATAGGACAAAGTAAATCTGACATGTATTACATGTACATTGAAAGAAATATCAGTTGGTCAAATTTGTTGAATTTTCCCTCTCATTGGAAGTAAAATATGAGTTTAACATAAAATGGACACCAATTATGAAGTTAACAGTTTTGGAAGCTTGTGTCAAACAGCTATTTGTTGTAAGCCTGTCAGTTTCATTGTCAGCAATTCAGTCGGACAGAAATCAACAACATTACTAATCAATGTATATTTCCCATGAAGCCATCATTTTTGACTGTTTCAAACTTCTGATGCATGAACTAGATAGTTTCATCATACAATGTATTGAATGTCCATGGTTCTTCAAAAAATGCTCTCAATTTATACAAGCGTTAATAATTTATGGGGTTTTTTTCAGCATGGGAGGTGAGAATCTGTATAAGGATGCCATTGAGCACACAGCAAACCTGAACATGAGGATGGGGCTGGAGAGGAAACTGAGGCTGCCATTCCTGGACTCCCAGACAGGGGTAGCACAGAGCCACACCAGCCTCTGGCATCCCTACCGAGACAGGCAACCAGGTCTGTACTGACGGTACCATAGCTGATATCAGTAGAAAATAGTGTTTTCTGTGTCATATTCTGGTAACTAATTGTCATATTTTACTATATTTTGAAATGCCAAACATTTTTTACATTTTTTGTACACATTTCTTTTTACTGGTACATGACATGACCTCAACATATTTCTTCATCAAGACCGATACGTGAATATGATAGGAATGTGATTACTTGTTTGTGTTCAAGTGCTTAATCAGTGAGGTTTAACGCTGGTATTTGTAGACAGGGCTTGCCATAATGTCTTATGAACAGTGATATTAACATAATATATGTATGTTTTAAAGAAAATAATTTTGAAGCTTTTACATGAATTTTGTTGACAGGTTTGACATATGGACAGCTTTATTCTTATCCCGCCAACAGATGGAAGAAAAGAAAGCGGCTGGCATTCATGAACACAGAGAGTCGTGTCAACAAGTCTAATGATATTGAGACTGGAGAGTCAGGTAGGTCACACAGGACTAAAGGTATACACAATAATACTCTCCTAAGACACAGTTTTGTGTTAAATGGAAGGAGTTGTTTTAGTATTTTGTTTGGTTGTCATTAACCTTACAACTCTTTAAGTTTACAGTTACATTTGGTTTCTTATAGATGTACATCAGATAAACACTGTAGAAAATCCAGCCATTTGTAAGGAAGAGGAAGGAGAGAAGTACAGTGAGAGCAGCAAGGATCGCTGGTTCGAAGAGTACGATAATCTGAGTGAGCCACCGGACGCAGGAGAAATGGTGGACGACCAGTCAGACATCAGTGATTACGAAGAAACGTACATTAAGAAAAAGAAGAAGAAGGTTCATTTTCTATTTCAAATTTTAGCAAAATGGTATTCGTTAAGTAAATTGTAAATGTACTTAAGTGTGTATGTTCGCTGATTATTTTTCATTCAACTGATGAAAAAGTCCTTTCAAAAAAGCTTTGGTAGATGTTTTTTCATAGGCAGGTACAGCACCTTTGTATTTCATACTTCATGCTTTGAATGTGTAGGTCATACTATATATTCAACATCAAATTCTGAAAGAAATAATCCTTTACATTCACAAGCATACAGGTACTGACACATTGTTTGTTATTAGATGTTCCTGTATTATGTTCAATTTTCCAATGTTTAACAGAGCTCAGGGAGAGGCAGGAAGAAGAATACGGAGAAGGAGGCCCCCCAGGTCACGGAGGAAAAAGACAAGCCGTACTCCTGTGAAGGTCAGAGACTTTACACTTAATTAGCTTATTCTCCCTGGTTTGCTCTTTGCCATTTATTTGTTTAGTTATCAGTTCTTCTTTTCTGTTAGTTTTTCCACATACTCTATTTACAGAATTAACATTTTGTATGTATTAAGATATTTCAGTTAGGCCATAGAAATATTACACGTATATTGCATACTGTTTTGTATGCATTGTTCAAAACTTTGTTGATAAGTATAAAGATTTGAGAAAGAATAGATTTTTTATAGCATTCAAAGTTCAGGTAATTTTATTGAGAATCAAAACCAAAGTTAGAAATGTGACAGGTTTTCTTATTTACATCATGATAAGTATTATAGACACTACAATAGCTCCAATTATTTAGCATGTTTTGGAATTTTTCTAAAAGTTTATATGTAAATTAAATTGGTATGATATAGGTAACATATAATAGAGAGATCTTTTTAAGCATGCAGAATTTCAATGATTAGTTGATTTTAATTTTACTTACTTGAATTGTCTCACTACCACTTCTGCACCATTTCAGCTCTTTTTTAAAGATATTTTGCACTATTTGCACATTGAAAAGTTATGTTTTAATATTATTCCTACAACACACAAAAACAATGAAAAGAGAAAATAATAAGACAACACCTGGGTCCATGATGAAATGAAAATAGTTTCCCACTTGTACATGTAGTTACTAGAAGAGGTATTGAATCGTGAGAATTTTGGGTCCTTAAGTACATAGAGATGTCCAGTATAATATGATCATTGTTACAGGACGGACAAAGTCGTGGAAAGGTGACTGCATGCCGATTTTTGTGCTTTTGATTTACACTGCACAGTTAATCACCTTTGTTTTGGAGATAGGGACGTGTTGAGAGGGAGCATGGCATTGTTGAGACGAGTGGCAGTTCCTTGTGCTCTGTAAAGCGTTAAACTGCTACACCATACAGAATAAGTACCACAGAGTTAATTGTGCTTCTCTCATCAAACTATATTGTATGTAGCAGAACTGACAACAGTTGGTTTGTCTTTTAAAATTGAAATGTGACCATGTTTGTAGCTTTCTTCACCTGTGTCTTGTATCTAGGCTAAAAGGAAGTCCTCATTATACAGGAATAGTTTTTACCTCTAAAAGACAGTATTTTAATAACTGGTTTATTTCCGAACAAATACATGTAATTGATTGCATGAGCTTTTATTGATGAAGAAATAATCAATTTACTTTAAACTACTCAAAAGTTTGTGCACTTAAAACATTGCTGGCTTTTTTATTTGCTCTGAAATATTCCTTTTATAATGAATGTAGAAATGCACATTTTCTTGCTAGCACTACACAATTAAATGTACCTTAATTTTTCTCTACCTGGATTATGTCGTTAAGCATTACCTGTGTGACATTTTTTGTGAAAATGCTTTTCATATTTATTAATCAGTCCTTTGTTGTATATATTGGGCTTCACATTAGCTTCTGACCAGATTTTGAAGACAGCTAGGAATTGGAGCTTGCTTGAAGACAACTGTGGCTTTGAGTTGACAAATATCGTTTTCATCTCTAACAGTCACCCCAATCATAAGTGTGCATTTGACAAGTGATTTATGTACTGTAAACTTTATGTACATTTACATGTATATCAACCAAAATTAATTAAAGCTTGTTTGTGACATTTAAATTTTTGAGAATTATTTAACTTGGTTCTGAGATCTGTATTCTGAATCTTCTCGTGTATGTGGTGCCTTATTGTTTTCATTGAGGAGGAGACAACATTTTTTATGATTACCCATAGTGTACGTTTTATTGAAAGTGAAAGTAAAAGAGGGGTAAATGGGAATTGGTCCAAGTAAAGCCTATCGATGATAAATGTGCGAGTATAGATGTATTGAGAAATGTGTAATGTATGGCTGTTCTGTTTCTGCTGAACAGCTTGTGGGGCTAGATACAAGACAAGGCCGGGTCTACAGTACCATTACAATCATTTCCATAACGGCATGATCGAAGATGAAACGGTTCCATCGCCTAGGCCCCCCGCCCGGGCCTCTAGTCGGACTGCTGGTTGGTATTTATAAACGCTGTCATGTTATGTTGCTTGCACACTAATTCGGTGTCATCTGTCGGCTAGTTCTTGTATGCATCAGTTGTCAAGTTTGGTAATTACTACAGTGTAAGGTGAGTTGATGATTTTTCATATAAAAGTCAAATTTGTTTTGTTTTGGGGGTTTTTTTGGTTGTTTTTTTTTGGGGGGGGGGGGG
>WFKH01011824.1:0-16432 GCA_016163765.1 Magallana hongkongensis | reverse complement strand
CACTGGGTTGTATTATGAATTGGGGTCCACTGGGTTGTATTATGAATCAAGGCCCATTAGGTTGTATTATGAATCAAGGTCCACTGGGTTGTATTATGTGTCAGGGCCAACTGGGTTGTATTATGAATCAAGGCCCACTGGGTTGTATTATGTGTCAGGGCCCACTGGGTTGTATTATGAATCAGGGCCCACTGGGTTGTATCATGAATTAGGGCCTCTGGGTTGTATCATGAATCAAGGCCCACTGGGTTGTATTAAGAAAAGTGGACATAAGCAGAAATAAGACTGTATTATTATACCTCAGCAGACTTGAGAAGATTTTTTTTAATGAAACCTCAACATGCAAGAGCAGAAAATTTCTTATTTAATACCTCAGTAGACATATTTAGCTAAAAAGGAAAATAATGTATATGCAGGAACAAGTGTATAATATATGCAAGTATTTAGCATGTTACTCATGTGAACTGCAGCATTGGTTATTTGGAGTATGTTTTGAATCCATAAAATGTCCCTTTTTTATACTTCCTCCAATTAAGTATTTTCCTGAGTGATAATTGAGAGTTTTTCCATGCATCATTGTCTAAATTTTAAAAAAAGTCAGAAATGTTCCAAAATAATTCAAGAGGTTCCTCAATGAAAGGATGTATTTTGCACAAATATGCATGGCAAGCTATGCTTTAGGGTTCTATAATATGGTAAGTGGGTGCTGGAAAATATTTTTGGTGACATCATATGAACTGCACATATATAAAAGCCATTAACTTTAAGGATGCAAAAGGAAGAGATTAAACAATAAAACCCACTGAATGTTCATCAGACTCTCAGAGTTTAACTGCTGTACATGTAAATGGCTTACAAATAACCAAAGACACAGTGTGTGTATCTTATTCAGTGAGGACTGCTTTACCATTATTGTTGGACTTTATTTTGCACTAGTACATCTGTTTGGGCTGTAATCAAAGTAGTGTAATTGTTGGACTATAATCAAAGTACCTTAATATAATTGTTAGACTATAATCAGTTGTGTAATTGTGGGACTGTTAAATGAAAGTTGTGTAATTGTTTGGCTGTAATCAAAGTTGTGTAATCTGGAATCTAAATAATGTAGTTGTTGGACCATAATCAAAGGTATGTAATTGTTGGACTGTAATTTTAGTAGTGTATTTGTTGAGATGTAATCAAAGTAATGTAATTGTTGGACTGTAATCAAAATAGTGTAATTTATGGACTGTAATCAAAGTAATGTAATTGTTGGACTGTAATCAAAGAAATGTCATTTCTTGACTATAATCAAAATAATGTTGTTGGACTGTAATCAAAGAAATGTATTGAAATTAATGCAAAAAATTATTGTTAGACTTATCAAAGTAATGTAATTGTTGGATTGTAATCAAATATAATGTAATTGTTGGACTGCAATCAAAAGAACATATTTATTGGAATTTAAACAAAGTGATGTAATTGTTGATCTGTAATCTAATATATAAGGTGAGTTCTATTTCCTGTTAGCTTTTACTCTGTATCAGATAAAAGGAAAAGGTTATCTCTGAATTACAAAAGACACACAGAAAAATAGAAAGAAAAGATTATATCTGATTTAAGGATAAAGGCACTGAGAAAGAAGAGACCAATCCTGTCTCAAACATTTTATGTTTGATGAATGAATGGATAGGGGGGACTTGATCGTATGAATTATGTCCTTGTTTTGTATCTTGAGGTACACTTCTGTGCAAGCCACTGGGTGTTGTATCAAAGTCCGATCTGTGAAATCGACATTGTTATAGTGATAAAGTGAAACAGAAGATCGGGGAAGCTCTAGCGGTATTTAGCTGGATTACTGTGTAAGGTGTGTGGCGGTTAGCACACTTCCTACCTAAAAGTAGTACTTTCTTTTTTATAATAAACATTAAAAGAAATTTAAAGTGATAAATGCTATAAAAAAGAAATGGAAATAGGTAGTACATGTTTCAATGACTAAGAGAGAAAAAGATGAGAGAGAGACAGAGATATGAAATCTAAGTGGTTCATTTGAAAATGGCTATGTCGAAACACTATAAAATCTGTCAACGAGATGCAAGACAGTTTGATAATTCAATTTTAGTGATTTAAATATAGAATACATTTTAATATGGAAAGACGGTTTGGGTTGAGAGGTTAATTTCCATTAATTTGCAAGCACTTTATAAGATCTATGCAGGTAGCTTACTGTATTAGAATTTCAGTATATACAGTGTCTTTCTGTATATGAAATAGGAATGCATTTTAAGGTGGAATAACACACCTGAAAAAGTCACTCAAATTAACAGTAAGTTATTTGATTATGAAAGATATAATGATAAATAAACTGTACATATGTCAATTAAGCGAAAAATTTGCAGTTTGTGGATAAGAAATGAATATCTAAGAAATTCAATTCCGTAAGTAACAACAAAAGCCCCTATGAGATTCGAACTCGGGATGTACGGATCACAAGCCCGACACTTTATCCACTCGGCTATGGAGTAAGTTACATGTTGCGTT
The DNA here is from genome assembly GCA_016163765.1 of Magallana hongkongensis. Classification (NCBI taxonomy): domain Eukaryota; kingdom Metazoa; phylum Mollusca; class Bivalvia; order Ostreida; family Ostreidae; genus Magallana; species Magallana hongkongensis. Next base: position 13,912 of record WFKH01011824.1, on the reverse strand, counting down.
CGATAAAGTCCTTTTCATAAAACGAAATGTCGTTTCGATCAGAGGTCAGCCATTTTGTGATGATGTGTTACTCCACCTTAACTGAAATATTGCACCAGATGAATTACAAAAGAGTTGTTTTATGAAATGAGTTTGAGAAATTAGGTACTGTACATGTGTTGTGTTTTAGAAAAAGGCAGTCTTATAACCACATTGCTTCACATAACTTTTACAAATGTCATATCTGTCTAGATCTATGTTAAAATGTCCACATTTAATGGGAATACACGGAATTACAGGTACTTTACTATCTTATGTGATTGTAGGAGTTACTCCTCTTTACACAAAAACTTTTTCCCATGTGTGAAGTATGCGACACTTCATAGCTTTTGACTCATGTTTTGTTTCCTCATATACATTTAAAAAGTATATTGTAAAAACTGACGAATTTAGATCTACAAAGAAGCAGGAAAAACATTGTTAAGGAACTAATTTTTTAGCTAATATTTTATTGTGTCTGAAAAGAGTTTGGTATGTTTTATCTCAATGAATCAATTAATGGGCAGTGTTAACCCTTAAAAGGTAAATTTCCGATTAAATGTTTCAATTTTTACTTTTATAAAACCAATGCTATGATTAATCAGAAGTTATAACAGTTAGACTTTGATTCAAGAGAGAGAAAAGAGAGCCAGAAGGACAGACAGAAAGAAATAGACAGAGATAAGGGAGGGAGATGAGAGCAGACAAATATTATAAAGTGTATTATTTATTTTGATACATTCTTATATTGAAATGATGTGGTCATCTCTGAAATGTATGTAGGTCATTGTATGTAGGTCATTGTATGTAGGTCATTGTATGTAGGTCATTGTAGGGTAATACTTGTATGGATATATATTAATTTTAATTGCTTCTTATTATTTAGATATTTTAAAAACAACATTGAATTGAAAAATGAAAGTAGACTGACATGCCAGGCTTTGGTAAGCTATGATGAGATTGATGTGTGAGGATTTCTTTTAGAGCAGGTCCCACTATGGAATACTACCGAGCCCTGTACAAGTATATTCCGAAGGAAATCGACGACACGGAGGATGTGGACCAGATTCCGGACATTCCCCTGGACAAGGACGACATTTTAGAGGTCAAGCTTCCGATCTCGGACGACATCCAAAAACCCAAGGGCTGGCTGATAGGCTACAACAAAAACCAGAAGCTGTGTGGCTACTTCCCCGGGCCCTATGTGGAGCACATCACCCCCCAGATGGTTCAGATGGCCCCACAGATCGGTGAGTGACCCACACAGCTCTGCTCTGACCACTATGTAGTAAAAATAGCAGTAGATATATCCTCTTGAAACAATGTAAGATGATTATCATGAATCAACATTAAATAAGAAAGCATTAGACAACATTGCATGGATGCATCCTCTTCTTCCAAGGATATAATGTGGCATTACCTAGTATACCCTGTTCATCATTATATTAGGGTTGTTTTTTCATTACAAATGAGGAATTTCTTAAATAACTCAATAAGCAAAACTCCATTCTTTTAACTTTCCATTCAGGTATTTTAGAATCATGGATCAGTGTTGGAGTTATTTCTCTTGGTTTATCTGTTTTAGAAAATGAGATTGGCCTAGATCTTTTTAAATCAAAGAATGTCAGTATGCTACATTGTGAAGATAGATAGGGAGAGACTGTTGGTAATCAGTGATTCAGTCTAAGTAACATGCCTGCCTTCTAGCGAGTCTGAATCTATACGTGGATGAACAGACTGCACGTTACACGTGTAGTGACACACACCGCTGTTCACACACAAGCAGGAAGTCGGACACTGCATTCCTTTTTGTTATTTTTAAGATGTTCACATCCTTGTTTGTATATGTACTTAGAGCGAGTACTGATGTAGAGTGGGGACACAGGTTTATATACATCCACTGTCACTGAAGTGTAGCCTGATCGTTGTGTGTACTGTGTTGTGTGAACGTAGTACATCTGTGTGTGCTGTAGTCCCTCGCTATTGTAGGTTTAATATACACACACATACATACTCGTACACTTGCTATTTACATGTGTGACAAATATTGAATGCCAACCATTCCCTGGTCTGGATCACACTGTAGTACATTGTCCCTTGTTGTCCCTTCTAGCTCTGGCCCTGAGTTCTCCTCTCCTAACATCCCCCTGATTTATGAAGCTAGTAAAAGGACTAATGGCTATTGGAGCAGATTTTGTGAGGGTTGTGTAAGAATCAATCCCCCCTCAACCATTGACCCGGCATTGGGCAGATCTCCTGTGTATGTGTGTGGGGCAGTGGCCTCTATACAGTCTCTGTGAGTTAGATTGGTTAAATTGGGCTAATTGCTGCTGTTTGCTTATATAAGACAAAGGGCCTTCACCCCTTCTCACAGCAGGTCACAAGTAGATAGAGGGGAGGGGCCTTATCGGGCAACGACCTACAAACCTGGGGTCAACACATCATTTCAAACAATACCTGGTTTCCAGTGGTATATGTGTGTGGGATAGTGTGATCTGGTGATGAGTGATCGATACATACACCAAAATTTTAATGAGAGACCGAACCTTGAACCCTTTCTGCCTCAGAACAAAACATAAAAAACAAAGATCAATTATCCCTGGGAGAGAGAGGGTCACATGCCACAGCTGATGGTCTGTGCTAAGAGTGGTTTCCATGGCCACAGCTTCTGATTCCCGAGCATTGATTTCTGGGAGTCTCCATAAATCAGGAATTCCTGTCTACTCAGCAATATCTATAAAAAACCACCAGTGTGCTAAATGTGTGCAAACCCTCAACAAAACCATTGAATAAAAGCTGACTAAAATAGGCTCACAGTGTACCTTAAGAAAGAAATATTAAAAAGAAGTTTATTCAGGTTGTGTGTGTATATTTGATTTTGCCCAAAATAGATTTGAAGTCGTTAACCCCTGCCAGATGACAGTGAGAAGAGAGACAGAATGTCGAGCAATCAATACATGTTCTTTCTTCTGATCTGTGTCAAGTAAGGAGGCTCAGTCGAACAAAGAGATCACCGCTCCGCCAGTGTTTGCACACCTTTCGGGAGGTTCTCGATGTTAACATTCAGTCTCGTTTCCTTTCTGTGATTTGAAGTAGGGCATTGATCATTTAAATGATTTTCAGAAAAGTAGGGTAATATTTTGACATAATTTTATGCAATCAAGAAAACACAAAAATTCATTTGGTAAGATTCTGGCATATAGTTGTTAATGGGGATTATTAAATTAATTAGCACTAGGGTTATTAATTACCGTTATTGAATTATGGTAATTAGCACAAGACAGAGCATCGGCAGATATGGAACTGCGTAGCATTATTTCTCAGAAGTTTTTGATGCTGACAGAAGAACTTTGTTGTTTTTTTTTTCTGTTTACTGTTTCATTTTACTGTTACCGAATAATAAAAATGTTGTGAAGTGATGCAGATGAATTCAAAATCAGGATGATACAGTCAACTCAACAAAAATTAAATAATTCCAATTAATTTTCCAAAATCACTTCACAGAATTGTTTTAGCTTGAAATGAAATCCCAACTGGTGTTTTTTGTATTGGATACCTCTTTTCCTTGTCTAAAACTGTCAGGTGGAGAGGGATAATAAAAAAAACTATTTTTTTTATTTAATTAATTAAAACCATGTCTGATAATGAATGTGACATATCAGAGAATTCCTGGGAGTTGTAACACAATCTGTGTTTTTGTTGATATGGAGTGCACCTTGAGGTGTTCGGACTTGTACTGTACACAGATACAGGGGTTGTTCCAGTAACCCAGTAGTTACTCGGTGACTCAGTGATTGTTTGTATGCATGCACCACATGTGAGTGCTGCCTTTGTCAGAGACCCAGTGCACAATAGAGGTTTGTTGTGACACATGGCCGAGATAACCGAATTTCTCCCCCCCCCCTGTATGTGTTGTATTGAACCCTCCTGACCCATTTATAGACAGTCAGAATGACTTTGTACCTGAAGCTGAGGAGTTTTAAATTGTGTTGGCCATGTGGAATCAATTTATAGCAGGGAACTCTAAAAGCACACCTGACCGGTTTTGACAGAATTATGAGAGGGGTGGATCCATGTGGTCTAAACCTCAGTGGACCCTATCCATTGATGTGATTGCTGAAATCAAGGAATTTAAGTCATGGCTACAGTTTGATAAAGCTAAAAAAGATCAAAATATACCCAGTATATAAATAATCTTTATGCATCCTCCCTCACGCAATCCCAATTATAATCTTACAAGCTCGTGAACCAGAAACCTTAGGAACTCTTATTGAAAGGCTTAAATTGGAAACACTGTAAGGCAACAAAGCCTGAGGCCTGCCTCCCTAGTACCTGATTCTCATGCTGCTGTTGGATCAATGTTATCAACTGGTGACCGACTTCTAAATGGGGGGAATTCCCCTCCATTTCAGAGAACTTTCGATCCAATTTTTAAAACTTTAATGAGGCTGACTGACTTAAACCCTCTGTAGTCTGGTTCTAATGTCCCTGTGGAGTACTTCTACAGAGTAGTGCAGCTCACCCCGATCCAGGCAGCTCTCACCATTAGTCTGGTTACACCATTCTTATAGAATTCAAAGAGAGGATTACATCAACAATGCTAAATTAGTTTCTATTAGACTGTCTAAATGCTACACTGTACTAATGACAATATACGCTTGCGCAAGTCTCTATGTGGTTTTAATGTTTTTATATTTCTTGCAAATTTTACTGTGTTTCAGAAGTTTTAATTCCGTATTAAAGAGAGCGTTATTAAACATAAAGACGAGCAAGTTTAATGACAATAGTTTTTGCTGATTAACCTGAGACAGAAATAAAAAAAATTTTCAATAGCTATCATACTGACCGATGGTCCTAACTATTGTCCACTGCTTAGCTGATGATCTAGAATTATAGTCAGGCCAAGCAAACAAGTATATTTGTTTTTGTGTTACATCCGAAAAAGGAATGAGTTAATTAATCATATTGAAGTTGAAAATTAAACTGCCTGAAGCTTATACGTGTTTTTTTTATATATTTGCAATGTACATGAACTATGGCATGGTATGTATTTTTGTCTATCTAACTAACATTCATGACGCAATATTTAATTTATTTTTTTGGTTAGAATACAGAACAGATAGCGGCTGGCTTCATAGATTCATGATAAAGAGCCCCAGCGGTGTTAATGGTACTGATTACATAGGTTTGTTAATCGGGGCCACTGTATGGTGAAGGGACGTCTCCAAATAATTAAGACAGGGAGAGTCTTCATTGGCCTAGTCTAGTTGTGTCATTCCTACACTTAATAAATAATCTGGTCACACTGCTTCCAACAGATGGTCACTGGTGTATGATATCTTAGTGCAGTATTTTATGACTTGTTTTATTTTGGTTCATTGCTTCCCTTTTTAATAGCCTCAACCAGAAATGGCCCATTATGCCAGTCAGGTACAATCAGTGTTCAATATGTCAGGAGAGAACTGACACAATTCCAGTGACCCGGATGACACGCTCTGACATATTTCTATAGCATGCGATTAGGTTACACCTCAATCAGAAGAAAATGAGAAATCATGAAGTTAACAGTCTGTGGTCTGAACAAAGACAGTGCTTGTTAATTAGAATCGGTGAATCCAATCAGGCAGAAGTGATTGGTCCTCTATGACCCGGACTCTATGCTGAGTCAATTGCGAGAGCTTTAACACAGTCCAGAATATAATGCATATTCCACTGAAGAGAAGGCCCATGTGTGCATTAAATCAGTGGGTCACCTCCAACTTAGCGTTCCTGATTCAAAAGAATATGCGTCATAGAGAAGAATAATATTATAAAAATTCAGGGGGCAAGAAACTTTTCTGATAAAAATGAGGGAGACATTATAGTCTTGACAGAATATGAGTCACCTTAAATAGAAAATGGTCAAAAACGTGTCTCTCCCATCTGAAACCAAAGTCTTCCTCACAACTGGATCTTAGTTCTTAATGTATTTTTAATGAATGTTTATGGCTGTTTTTCTGTAAAGTATCAATAATTTTGCTCTGATTTTTTTTTTTCTGAACAAAGTACACTAGAGTCGGTGAGCCGCGACTGGATGTAGAGTGCTGCATGGTTATGGTAATTACTTGTAACGTTTCACTGAACAGGTAACTGCGTAGATACTGCAGCAAAGTGCAGTGGTTTGGCAGCAGGGAATGCACCCAGATTTCAGGCAGTGCACTGCAATAAATATCAGAAATGGTAGATTGTAACAGTCAAAGAAAAATGCGACCACGCTGGAACTTCACCAGGCGAGCATGTTAGGAGTACATATACGCGAGTTGTTTTACATAAGTTACCGAGCTACAACGCTGATGATGTGGTTGATATCAAAGCTAGGAACTTTATTATTGATTCAATCAGTAATGATATCTGCTACTGATAATTAAACGAGTTAAAAAGTATATAAGTCAGTCGCAGTATACCGGTAATTGTAGCATGTGGCGAGCATGGACAAACTGTGTTTGTCCTAATGCATCAGATAACACCATCAAAGACAGGCTTAACAATAAACCTTCCATTTAGTGAATTAAGCTAAACTGGTATCAGTATGTCTACCAAATATATGTTTTAAGAATGTGTGAGTATTATTCAGCTCGTACTGCAATGTAATTGCAGAATTGTATAGCACAGTACATGTAACTGATAAACTTAAAAGACAGACCAATTTGTTTAGGTTGAAGAATTTCAGATTTCTTTGTGTGGACTATCGACGAGATTGTTGTACAGATATATAAATAAGTACCTCTGTCAGAACTAAACTGTGTTATAATCAGAGAAACTCTGATGATGATGAACATGAAGAGATGAAAGAGTCACTTACTTTGCATGTTGATGTGGGGGTAGATGAATTGATCTACAGAACTAATGAAAGTAAAAGGTATCATTCATTGCTTGGATAATTTATTGTCGTGAGGAGGTAAAGAAAACTTGAGGCCCAGACCAGGTAACCTCTTAATGGTTTTGATACCCAAAAAGACTGCTTAGATGATAGCAAGATTTCAATCAGCAAAAGCAATGTTAATCTATACTGTCATTTAATATTCATATAGTTTTACATTATATATATGTTGAACACCTCCCCATCCCCCTAAAAAAAAACATACAAACGAAACAAGAAAAAAGAAAAAAACTCGGGTTTCATAATGGTTTTACTGTACCGAGGGTAATTGGTCATTATGATGGAATTACACAACCATTGGAAGTATTGGGTGTTAATGGAGGGAGGGATTCTATAGAGCGGTTGTGATTTTTTTCTGGGTTATCCAAAGCACTAGGTTGACCCTCGGTACACTGAGTGGATAATCCCTGGGTCAGCTGTACTGGTCCTCTGTGTGTGTGTGTGTATAATTGGAGATCCGGTTTGTAATCTATGGCTAACGTACCTGGTCCCTCATGTGTACCTGCTCCCCTTCTATGTGTGTACCTTTTTGTTCCTTTCCCCCTTTTGTCCCCCCCCCCCCCCCCCTTTCTATGTGGGTACCTCTGTGTACCTGTCCCTCCTCTTTCTATGTGTGTACATGTCCCTCGGGCTCCCCCCTAAATCTGTGTGTGTACCTGCCCCCTCTCTGTGTGTACTTAGTCCCTCTCTCTGTATACTGGAGATCCTGTTTGTAATCTACTAATGCCATGGTGGAACCTGATTAGGTTTTCACCCCAGCATTCTGATTACGCCAGGCTTAATCGGTTTACGTCAAATATGTAAAATAAGCCTCTTTTTTATGGGAAAATAGGTGAAAGACTTGATAGAATTGGGGCCATTTGATTGTTTAGCATGACAGATGCTTTAGTAAGGTCATCCAGGACTTTAAAACATGACTTGCTACAAACAAACTGATACTTGTTAAGCCCCTGTGGTGAAAAGGAGGAGATTTAGACCCCAGAGGAGGCAGAAATATACACTGTGGATTTCACTTAGATATCAACATGAATACATGGTGTAAAATGGGCAACTAACAAAATAAACAGGCCAAATCAGCATCAAACAAAGAAAGTATTGTTGATCAAAGTATCTAGTAGTGACTTGATAATCTGCTTTAGCTTCTTGTTGACCTATACTTTGTAATAAAATAGTTTTATAGAAGCTAGTGTCTACTTCCCCCCTCCCCCCCTTTCCAATACCTTGATTACAATTTACCATCATATATATATATATAAGGTTTTAACCACTTGATGGAATCACCATAAACTGACTGTGTCTGAACCAGGTAATGAGGTTGGCAACAGAACAGCAAGGATTGGTGTGTGTAAGACTACTTACTACCCAGCAACAATGATGGAGAATGTATCGGGCAGACAAGTCACTGTCCCCTGATTAAACCACGGCTGTGTGTGTCAGATGACAATATCAGACAATCCTATTATAGGCACTGAATCTTCACAGGAAAGGATGAAAATAGAGATGTCATTAGTTTTAGAAATGATATGAATATGTATAACATCAGCACTGACATCGAGTAAAAGGGGGGAGGGAGTGTAAATTGATTTGTTATCTAATGGGGTCTTTGCTTTTGCAACTTGAGGAGAACAATATCTCACCCAGTGACCCATTTTTACTGTGGCTTTGATAACAATCATTCCTGTATTATGCTTTGGGGACCAAATTGTACTTAATCATTTCAAAATATTTATGAACATTTAGTTTATTAATGTACAGTGAGCAAAAATGTTTTCATACTACAATTCATATATTGGAAAAGAAGTGAGCTTGGAGTTATTTTTCATAATCTGGGCTTTAAGAACCATACAGGTTGTTGTAGATTTATAGTTATGCATAATAAAACTCTCCAAGTTGCACGGTATAGTCAAGATTAGTTATATATTTTACAGTTTGTTGTAGGTTAATGGTTTTATCTAGCTTTCTAGGTTGCCTGGATTGGTCTAATACCTGTGTATAGTACTGTAACAGTTTGTTGTAGGTTAATGGTTGTTTGTTATAAGCTCGCTCTCCCCTGGATTGGAACAGCCTACTTATGAACTGCCTGTAATTAGATCAGAGAGGTCCTCAGTATCATTAATCCAACAGTCAAAGCTGTCAGGATCTGAGTCATTGTTCTGCAGTTTGCTGTGATTATAAAGAGTTAGGTTATTGATTTCTCAGAAAGAGACAGGCAAAGGTTATTTATAGGGCACTAGTGCAAAGCCAGCTCCTTCGCTGAGAGAGGCTGCAGGGGCAATACACAGAAATCTAAAGGCACAATACACAGAATAAAGTTTCAAGTCACAAGACACAGAAATAAGTCTCGTCACAATACAGAGAAATGAGTCCCAAGTCACAATACACAGAAATCTAAAAAGTCACAATACACGGAATAAATCTCAAGTCACAATATACAGAAATGAGTCTAAAGTCACAATACACAGAAATAAGTCAAGATCATTGACAAGACAAAGAAATCTAAAAAGTCACAATACACAGAAATAAGTCAAGATCATTGACAAATCACAGAAATCTAAAAAGTCACAATACACAGAAATAGGTCAAGATCATTGACAAGTCACAGAAATCTAAAAGTCACAATACACAGAAACGGGTCTCGTCACAATACACAGAAAAAAGTCTTTAATCACAATCACAGAAATAAGTCTCATTCAAGTCACAATACACAGAATAAATCTCAAGTCACAATACACAGAAATCTAAAGTCACAATACACAGATATAAGTCTTGATCAAGTCACAATGCACAGAAATAAGTTATAATCAAGTCACAATCCATAAAAATAAGTCTAGATCAAGTGACAATACACAGAAATAAGTCTAGATCAAGTAACAATACACATATATCTAAAGTCACAGTGCACAGAAGATGCACACCAACTACACAGGTTAACAGACCAGAATTAATAAATTTAATGTTAAAACTTAAGAGACAGTGTATTAAACATTTTATCTGGTTTTTGTTTTTGATTTAGTTATAAAAAGATGTGTTTATTCTCTATGTCTGACCTACATATTACCTGGACATGTGTCGGATTTCTCTATCTACTTGACTTATATTTTACTTTTGTGTAGTTGTCACGTGAGTTTTTTTTTTTATCTCTCATGGATATTTTACCTAAATGTTATACAGGTGTCAAGTTTTTTTATCAACCTGATTTACATTGTCTGATTTCTTTATCTACCTGACTTAATTTTTACCTGTGTATTTGTCACTTTATAAATTTACCTGAGTGATATTTGTTTTACCTGTGTAGATGTGATATTTCTATATCTACATATTAACTAACATTTTACCTGTCTAAATAATGTGTGTCAGAACCTGTAGATATTTTACCTTTGAAGTTGTCTTATTTCTATCTGCCTGTGAACTAACATTTTACCTGTGTAAAGTTAATTCTCAGTTTCAATTCATTACTTTTATCTTAATTGTAGTTTTCTTATTTTCATCTACCTCATGATTTACATTTTACCTGTGTATTTAGATGTCATATTATCTAAATCTTTTTTACTTGCATTTTACCTGTGTATTTAGATGTCATATTATCTAAATCTTTTTTACTTGCATTTTACCTGTGTATTTAGATGTCATTTTTTCTAAATCTTTTTGACTTACATTTTACCTGTGTATATACCTGGTAGATGTCATTTTTTCTCAATCTACCTGACTTACATTTTACCTATGTAAATGTCACGTGACAGTGTCTTTTTGACTTATATTTTAACAGGGTGATTTACTAATATAAATGACATTCCAAATGGCGCAATAGCTGTGTCTACCTGAGTGTGTTGTTTTACCTGTGTGGATGACCAGGTAACTGGTTCGGTGGTGGTCCCGGTTAATTGCGATGTTAGGACAGATTCCTAATACTGTTTCCTGATTCATGTACTCTCTCATTGGTTGATTTATCATTAGAAGAAGGAAGTCAAGACCAGAAGATGTCTAATGGCAAATTTCTCCCAGGGACGTCTGAGATGTGTGTGTGTGTGGTATTGGAAGTTTGCAAAAGAGAGAAGGTGTTATTATAAGTAGAAATAGATAAAAGAAAAGTTGTTCCATTACATGGGCTCAAAATGCCGTACGTTTCTTCTTGCAATGTAACACAGAAGTATAACTACAGCATTTTTAGCAACTATATCCTGTGTCATTATGCACCCTCACAGCAACAACTGCTGTACATTGGTTTTCCCTTTATCGCTGTGATGTAATACACAAATAATGTATGATTAACCTATTTGTAGAGGACATGTACTGGTTCTAAATATAGCAGGAGAGCGACCTGTTACTGAGCCTCGGATTCCCTCGATTCCCTTGCCCCTCAGGCTGCTTCAACACTGCACCCCTGCAGTGCTGTATAATTGAACCCTCTGGTTGTGTATTGTCTCTTATCTCATGCATGGAGAAAGACATGAAAGAATTCCCAATATAATCCAGGAGCCCTGTAACTGGGTCAGTGGGTCACTGTGATCTAGGTTAGTGGAAGGCTTTCCAGATCAGCAGTGTGTGTGTATGTGAAAGGTTCGGAATAAGGAGGGCTAGAAGCAGAAGTTTAATAGGTATCTCATTCTGTGTGGAATTTGTGAATAGGTTGTACTCTGCCTGTTGGTGGGACTGATATTGATAGGGTTGGATTTTGTTCCACCTTGGACAGGACACATATATCGGTTTACTGCAGACAAAACTCCATAGGTAGGTGCTCCTGTGTGCTGACATTGTAAAAAAAAAAAAAATGATGGCATACATATAATGGTCTTTTTTCAAGTAAAGTTCAAATTTAGTCTTTTATAATCTTTTGTACGGAAATACTTTTATTAATTTTTTTTAGCAGGATTCTGGGGATATTTCTAACCAAAAAAAAAAATAATAATCTGGCATTTTTATATCTTGATATTTAGTAGTTTTGATATTTTATGTTAAATATTAATAAATGCATTTAGAATTGTGTTAATGCAGCATTACCCTGTCCTAAAATAGACAAGCTATTTAAAGTGCTCTTTAGACAGTGCATTGAATTGCGTTAAGTATATGATGGGATTATTGAAGGCTATCCAAGTTAATCAGCTCACTGACAATGGGAGAATTGTCTTAGTGTGGAAAGGGGCAGTATAAATTGAGAAAACTGTTAAGTTTTCTGCTAAATTTTGTATCTGATCTGATTTGTTAACTTCTGCATGTATTTAATTGGTAAGATTATGATTAGGGTGCATCAATTTAATTATTTCTCTTAGAAATCTGTATATCATGCCCCCCCCCCCCCCCCCCATTAAAACAAAACAAAACATTGTTCTAGATTAGCAAAATATCATGATTGGTGAAATTTAATAAAAAAAATTTATTGCAACTGCCCTTACCATTGGGTCAGATGTTCTTTAGATATAATACCACACAAACGCTTAGTCACTTCTATCAAGAAAACTGTATAAACCTGATCATCTGTAGATTGGCAAGTTTTCTTCAGCTCAAGATGGATCAGACCATGATGGCTGGGTCCATGTCTAATCTCTGTATATAAGTTCTTATTAATAACAATTAGTCTATGTATAAACTATTTCTGAACAATTTGTCCATGTCTAATATCTGCCCAATTTGTCAATAAGGCCACATAAAATTAATATTTAGATTCTCATCCCGATTTGCAACAAAATGGGATGGGTGGGCAGATTTTTTTTTTTTTTTTTTTTAAATATCTATTTCACCGTTCATGTTCTAGAAATAACAACTGCTCTATTTTTTTGAATTGTTAATGTTATATTAGTACACAAACCAATTTGTAATCTTTTGATTCCATTTTATTTCAACTTAACTGTTAATGCATGAAGACATTTGTATACTTATGATAACAAACATGACTGGAATCAAACAATCCAGATGTCAAGCAGCCATTAAAATGTTTTGAATTTTTTGTATACTGAGCTTGATTTTTTTCCCCGAAGATATTTTTTCCAAACAATTTTTTTTTTCAAAATAAAATAAAATACATCGGAGTAGGCCACTTCAGAGGTGCGAGCGGGGATGAGAATCTAAAAATTAATTTTAATTTTGTGACCTAATCAAACTATTTTTTTAACTGTAGGCCCATTGTATAACTTATTTCTTAAGTCCATTTCTATAACTTAATTTTAATAGAAGTCCTTGTCTCAACTATTTCTTGAGCTGTGAAGGCTCTATTTGAACTTTTCCTTGAATGGCTCTGAACTATTTCTTGAATGGCTCTGAACTATTTCTTGAACGTGTCTGTTTGAACTATTTCTTGAACAAGGCCCAGTCTAAACAATTGATAAAAACTACTAGTATTTCTTGATCAAGATCCTTTCTGAACTCTTTCTTAAACAAGTCTTTGTCAGAAACACAGTATATTTCTTAAACTGGTACATGTTCAAACTTTGTCTTTAACAAGCCATTGTCTATACCACAATGTATTTCTTGAACATTAACTTTTAGCTATGTTCACATATTGTCTGTCATCTTTTTTCTGTGTGCATGGTCCGACCAAAGTTTGTGGTTTGTAGCAATACCTTGTTTCCTTGACGAGGAGGTTAATTGACTAATTGACAGATTAAGCATTATTTGAGTGCAGTTAGTTGATAGAATCACGTAACCTTTCTGTACTGGGCCCCAACTTTCACTGAAGGTCTCTTCGCATATAGTTCTCTTACAAGTTTTTTTTAACAAGCTGTCAAATCATGTCAACACGTTTAATTTCATGCAATATAAAGGAGAAAGGCATGAAAACTGAAAACCTGTTGGTTACAACATCCTTACAGTGGTGTATTAAATGCTATTTTGTTGATATGGAGCTCTGTCTAAGATTCAAGTGTGACTTTTATGGTTACAGATTTACCCAAGATTCCTCATCGTTTGGTGGACATTTATATCGTGCAGCCCGTACTCTGTCATCATTGTAAGTTCAACCATTTTATTTTTGACATCAGAAAT
>WFKH01011823.1:0-21897 GCA_016163765.1 Magallana hongkongensis | reverse complement strand
TTTATATTAGAGAAGTTAATATGAATGTATGAGCAACAATTTTGATTCATATTATCAGTCTCTGTTGCACATTAAAAACATCCAAAAATGGATATCCATGTAGCATCTTGGTGAATGTGCAGGATCAGATAATTTTCAATCCTGTATTGTGTCATAGTAAAATATAAATTTTCATAATTAATTTTGATTATAAGATAGTACAGTAACAGAAAATTATGATTCTGTAATAGTTACCTCATCAAAATGAACCTTAACTAATCATGGGTAGAACTAGTACTTTAGCCATGAATTCGAAGGATTGAAAGATTTTTCTTGCTGTGAGAACGCTTTAGAAACTTGAGATATACTGGGTGATTAATATATGTTAATGTCTCCAGTTATGAAATTGGAATGCATTAATTATATGTTAGCGATAAGTGTAGAAAGTTGTTACACATATTTAACTAGTTTCAGGATTCTGTACTATGATTTAATTGATCATACAATATAATATTCTCCAATAGTTGATTAGATCTTACAACTTGTAATTTATCATCAAAGCTAGCATCCTCACAACGTCAGGGGATCTTTACATCGGCAGGGATCCTGATGTTGTGGCAAAGCTATAAAACAAATATTCTCTATTTCTTTAACGTTGAACCTATCTAATTAATGCCCTCTTAATTGTCAAAACACGCCAGAAACAGGTATATATACACCCCACTTTTGCTTGAATAAACAATAGAGAAGACACTTCCCCGCAGATCGCCGTTATCATCGCCACTCCAATGAACATAGATCGTCGTTATGAAATTTGTCTTTATGAAATTTTTTTTTTAAAAATGTTTTGGCAAAATTATTGGGGCGGCGACTGTCGCCCCTGCCACCCCTGTTCTGCACGCCCTTGTTAAGATAATCATTTTCAAAGATTTTTTCCAGTGTTTTCCCATTGCCCTATTATTGGACCATAATTTTAACAATTCTTTTATGTTCCATAAAATTGTGCAATCTTTTCCTGTCATATTATTATTCCTCATGATTTATCCAGTCACAGTTGAATAATTTGGAATGTGCAATACACTTATCATGTTAAATGAAATGTTGGCAATTTTGAAGTAGTATTTCTTAATATCTTTCTATATTTTCCTATTGATGATTATAAAATGTCTGTATCTATATGTGTATATCTTTAAATAAACTTATTCAAGCTTAAAACAACTCTTTTCTATTTAACATAATGAACAAGGCCTCATATTAAACTTATTTTATCAAAGTACAGTTCCAAACTGGTACAGTTGCCACAAAACATGTACAATGATCTTAAAGTAAGAGTTATCAGTAATATTGATATTTTCTAGGTATGCCGCGGCTTATTTTAAGTTTTGGTAAGAAAGTGGGAGCTTTTTTTTAAATTGTGGCTTATTGTCAAAACAAAAATCCCATAAGCAATGAGAGCATAATCACAGCTTATTATCAAAACAATATAAACAGTATACGATCTATTCACCGATCGATTGTGAACTAGGTGTTTGTTCTAAAAAGACATATCCAGGTATATATCTGTAAGAGTTAAATGAAAGGTAGTCAAGTTTTTCATTTTTTATGTATTAGAATATTTATCCACTTTGACCACTGTTCCTTGCATCTAACAAGTTCTAGCCAGTGTATTCGCCATTACGTAACCAGCCACCTGTTGACTCGGAGCATGGTCAATGTTTAACAATTTCCAGTGTCAGAGGCATGCACTGTCCTGTCGGACTTCACAGTTTATTTGAGTATATGAAGATTAGCAATATATGTATAATTATGATTTGATTAAAAATTATTTATTTTATGCCCTGTTATGCAGTAATTACCGATGGACACTGCTAAAAATAGACCGATCATTTGTACTACTTGATAATGACGATATCAATTAAATAATTACCAATGTTGGTTGTTTTGGTTTTGATCCACAAACATAAGTTATTACTCTTAAACAATTTGAATACATTCTCAAAGCATGCATATATGACTTTTAGAAAATATCGATAGAAACTTTCTATTTGGGGATGTGTATAATGGTTAGTAACAGCGGGTTTTTTCAACATTTTACACCCAACTTTTTGGGTGTGAAATATACACGTTCGAGCTGAAAAATCTTTCCAAAATAGCATTGTCATGACTGGCTTATTTTCAAATCAGGCTTATTTTCAAGTAATTTTCAGTGCAAGAAATGTGATACATGTAAGAACATACAACATTACAATGACTTCGTAGAAATCTACTCACTTTTGTTTAGATTGGGACTCTTCAAGGTCATTTTCTTCCTGCTCTATTCTCTCACATATTTTTGGATCCACACCTGATGTATCTTCCTCCACACATAACTCTGGATCCACTCCTACTAGATCCTCATCCTCTCTCCTCATGTCTTCCTGTAGAGCAGCAACATTGTCTTTGTGTTTCTTTGACTTCTCGTGGTTCACAAATCTGTGACATCAAACAATACATGTCTCCTGAAATATTGGCTCTCGACCACATTTTTCCATGATTTATAAAACTTAATCCATTTTTTTTTATAGAAGTAATGAAAATTGTGCATCTAAACTTATATTGAAATTACAACGTACGCCCTTTCACTTTTAAAAGCTTTGTTACACGCCACACAGAAAAGTTCATCTATGTAATCATCATCTTCTTCATCGTCTACATCCTGAGGTGTAGGATCTGAAAGAAAAAAAGTAAAACTGCAAACAAGTCTCAACTTACAGACAAAATTTTGATTCCCCCCCCCCCCCCCCAAAAAAAGAACATCTTACTACCGTTAATATAATCCCGATTGTTACTTATATTTTGATTGCAGATGCTACCCACCCCTTGGTGTTCCAGAATTTTAGGACAAAGTCATACATGCTATAATTTCAATTAAGGTGTCAATTATGAATGAAGATGAAAATGAATGTTTATGTTTACTTATAAAAGTTCCCTTTAAGCTGTAAATTACAATGCTATATTTAATTGTGTTACAAAGATATACAATAATTTTAATTTTTTTTTTCCTGCCAGGAAAGTAATATCTCCTTTTGCACTATATGCAACATACAGGGTGATAAAGTGAAAGTAAATATTTGAATGTCATAACAAAATGTTGTCAGACATTGGATGCGTTCATAGTTCTACCAGTGGTACCAACTTTCAAATAACCATAAACCCTGAACAATTTTGTTATTGATGGCATACAAATGTTACTGATTTTACCAATGTTACCAATGGGGGTCCAATGGAAACATTGGTAAACATTGATTACAGTTTTGTAAACATGTCCAACAACAAACATCTTTTTTTAGCCCAAATTATACAACAACAACATTTTCATCACATATTGCACCACAATTATCATAGTTAGAGCAAAAATTGCTTTCCCAAAACCGGGAACTAATGTCTTCATCTTCGCCACCATGTCTATGAGTTGTGACGTCATTTACCAATACTTCCCACACTCTAGATCGTCTGCAGAAAAATATACCATTGGCAAAAAACGTTGGTACCAATGGCATGCCAATGGTAGTTAATTTTACCAACAGCAACTTTTGTTTACCAATGGCAGAACTATGAATGCACCCATCATTTTCTAATGTAAAAAAATGCAAGAAAAATACTGTATACAGGGTTATTTTCGCCCCGTGTTAATTTCACCCTTCTACACTTGCAAACGCTTTTGCCCCGTTTTAAATTCGCCCAGATACGCTTGTTTACTAAAGAAATACCTTGGAACATTGGAATTCGGCCAGTTTTAAAATTCGCCCGCTGACGAGGGCGAAAGGGGCGAAAATAAAATGGGGGCGACTATTTCCCTGTATACAGTAAATCATTCATTTAATATTTGTGTGGGAGTGTAAAATTCCACCTCAAGGTCAAGAATCTTGCCCTCTCGTTGGAATTTAACCATCCTACACTAGTAATAATGAATGATTCAATTATTATCACATGAATGATATCAACCAGATATTGAGTCATGTGATAAAAACTATTTTTTCTTTTATACATGTAGCTTGTAACACAAGATTTGATTGGTTAATAACCCTGGTGTGAATTTCCATACACCCAACTTGAGCCAGAGGTAAATAATGTGACATCACAATGCATGAAATGTGTAAATAACCGTTAACGTGACATCACAATGCATTAGATGGGTAAATGGTATAGCTTCAAAGTGTAATACACCCTTTATTGGACAAGGGAAACAGATTTTTTTGGTTTACATAGGAAATAAATTCATTATCAAGGTCCAATCAAAGGTGTACAGGGATCTACCTTGGGTTGTATTCAAAAACCCCTTTGGCCTTAAACCTTAAGGTGTATGGAATGCAACCCAGGGTAAATCCCCATACACCTTTGATAAAAGCCATTAACTGCTGAATAGATTTTTTTTCAAACTTTGCTGATGTGTGAACAATGTAGAGCTAGGTAAAACAAAATGAAACTGTTCACTTGAATGTAATGATGTGAAATTCTAGGCTGCATTTAAAAAAGAAATATCTTGAAATCAGTACATTCATAGAATATGAATTCCCTGCCTTATTGTACATTTGTATTGCTACATGAAAAAAACTAAACCATTGCGAAAATAACCAGATATACAGTAATTGACACACGGTCCACTTGTACACGTATACATGTATTTGTACCTCCGAATTGGTCTCCAAGTTCCGTTTCTAATCTCAGCAGATCTTCTTCTAGTGCCGTCATGGCTGACCATTCTGTCTCCTGGAAGTTCTCTACTTGTCTGTAACGTAAAGCCAAGGTTTGACACTTAATTTTTGGACCCACAGCAAAACTTAGCTGATATATTATTTTCTACCGACAAATTAAATTTGCAATACACTTTTCCCACTGAAAGTAAATTTATAGATTTTTATGTGTTTCAAAAAAAAAAACAACTGTAATATCAAAAACGAAAAACTTTATTATATTTATTAACTTTATTGAGACTGAGACTCAGAGTGGGTTATTGATATTGAATTTTTGCCATGTCTGCCTTAATATGTTAACATTAATATATTAATATATTAACATTTAAAAAAAAAAAAAAAAAGGAGACATATTCAAAATTAAACTTATTAAGCTAATAAAAGCCAGAAAACATTGCTTTCTGGTCACACAAACTTTTTCATGGATGAAGTTACCTTAGTCTTTCCTTAAGATGCTGTTCCCTCTTCTCTTTTGCTTTCTGGGCTATTTCTTCATTTCTTTCTTCCATTTTTTTCTGTTTATAGAATATTTAAATATTTCCATATAGCAAATATTTTGACAATGTCATCTTAAAGACCATTGATCTACACCAATCAAAAAATGAAATATTTGTCTTTGATAAAACAATTGCAGCACTCTTTTTCTTAAGAGTTCAAAAACTTAAGGTTAAAGCATCAAATAAATAATTTTGTGTTTCAAAAAATTCAAAAAACAGATCCCTGACTTTAATTCAACTACTGGGTTGATAATAGCTCTAAGCGGGGAAGCAATTTTGTGGGGATTTCTCCTACCCTATAAGCCTGAACTCTGCGGTCACGCTTCTTTACAAATCGAACCAATGCCTGAAAAAAATTGTTGATTTATCTTTAACAATCTGTAACTCTTAACATAATGAACATTTCAGAAACAAGAATTTGAAAGTAGTCTTTACCCTGACTTCCTCATTCCGTTCTTTCCGAGCAGCGTCTCGGAGTTTTTTGTTTTCAGCCTCCATGATTCTGCGGACTCTCCGATCAGGAGCCTCTCGAATGTCATATTTTTCCACCCAAACGTAGGACTTTGCTGTGAAATAGTTTTCCCAATAATCGTAAAATGGCTTCACAACCTATAAAACAAAAACAAAATCAAGCTGTGTTTATCATAAACTTAAATAGAAAATCAATAGCAACTGATGTATCAACAATGGTTACTGTGGAATCATTAGAATTCAATATGGCTCAATTTTTGTGGTATTCGTGTTTAGTCCTCACCCACAAATTTACATTTTCCATGAAAACTAAATAAATTATAAAAAAAATTTAGTTTTCCTACTGAAACTGAAAACCAACGCATTCACAAAATTACATCCCCACGAATAAGCAAAAATCCCACAATGCACGAAAATTGGCCCCCACGAAATGAAATGATTTACCACAGTATTCTGATAAATGTTTATTAAAATTTACTAATTCAACAAAAAATAAAGCCACAAGCTAATGCTAATTTATACAACGCCATCAGATTATACAAGTCTGTGCAGTGATTATTTCTGTCTTTCCTTTAAGGAGGCTGGATGGTCAAAACATTTTCCACCAGATCTACTGTAAATTTCTAGTCTTGATTTGATAGGCTGTATAAACTATTATCTAGTAAATAAAAATTCCAAATATTTTAGGTTAAAGATTTGAATGCTATCCTATATCTTTATACAGAGCTTTTTATCTCAAGGAGATTAATAAAGTCTGAAAATTGAAAGGACCCTCCAACCACCTTAAATAGAGATGTAATGACGATACGCACCGTCTCATAAGGACTGTCACTTCTCCCGAATCCCGGAATTTCCGGGTCACTATCCTTGTCTTCCAGGAATTCGTAATCTTCCTCCGCGAGAAGCTCGAACACCACCCTATACACAGCATAGAAACCCTGAAATACGGGTCAAATAACAAATGTATGCCAGCTGGTCTGTTTGTAAAACACAGCAGTCAGGTAATTTAGAAACACAGAATAGAAGTACAGTGGACCCCGCTTAATATAATAGTTATTTTGTCAGGAAAAATTATTATATTAACCGGACTATAATAATAACCGAACCCAGCTAAATTCAATGTGTACAAGTATGATGTGTGCCTATTCACGTCATGTTTTATTACTATCTATATCTAGACAATGTAATTTCCACAATAATTGATGATTTCTTCTAAAACTTTACTTTTAATGCTTCAAAAAAGTTTAATTTCATGGATAAAGTTAACTATTACAAGCTGGGAAAATTGTAAGATCCACCAATGTGCTTCCGATGAGTTGACATGCTTTCATTTTGTTTTCTTCCTGTACTTCCGGTTTTTACTAAATCTAATAAGGCATTCATGAGACAATTCGTTTTTAATAACTTCTTTCAATAAAAAGCAAATAAACCACAAAGCTCTGCAGAATTTTCTTATTTTCTTTGATATATTTAGCCCAATATTCCTATATTAAAGGCATATTTAAAAAAAGACTTAGTCACTACTTAACTGCAGTACAAATCGTCAAATGGAACATCATGTACAATGCTAAGCCATGAAAAATATCCCATTTTTTTTATAAATTATTATACAAAAATAAGAGGCATTCACTTATTCAAACTGTAAACAACTTCAATATACAGCGATGTCACTTGACAGGTGCATAGGTAAAGTACCCAAGCCAGGTGCAATGGGGCGTGACTAATCCCGTCTGGCCAGCACTGTCGGTATATTTCAAAGTCATTTGGGAAGTCAGAGTGTTTATACAAGCTACTCATGAGGGGCTAGCTCGTGAAAAAGGTGTGAAACTCAATTGACAGGCCTGATCTTTCTATTATATTAAGCGGGGTGCACATTTTAAGCTATTATAATAACCGATGTAAAATACAATGATTTATTAAGAAATGGTTTTGTGTTTTGAAAAACTATTATATTAACCGAACTATAATATTAAACGGGTATTATATTAAGCGGGGCCCTCTGTATATCAGTTTTATCTCTTTGTTACACACAGGAGTATGGGGGTTTTTGGGGTTTTTTTGGGGGGGTTTCAATTTCAAAGGATACATAGTCAAGATTAATGAAATAAAACTTCATTTTAAATTCTGACTTAGGGAGAAGAGGTAGAGGATTGAGGTAAACATATTACTACCTGATCATCATCAGAGTAACCGCAGTAACAGGAGCTGTTGAAATACTGGAAAACATCCAGACTGTTGTCTTCATATTTATCACCATGTCCCATTCCTGTCAAATTGAAGGGCATCATTCAAAATGAGAAAAGTTCTAGAAAATCTCATTTGTCAATACAAAAGAACTTGCGCAGCTTTTGATTACCTACCCCCTCGTAAGATCTGTTCTCTGTGTTTGTCATACCATGCCCTTTCTTGAGGATCACTCAGAACTTCGTAGGATTGCTGCACAGCACGGAACTGCCTTGTACATTCTTCTATATTGTCAGGGTTTTTATCTAGAAAACAAATCTTTTCCCTATATCATTTTCTTCAGTTTTTATGAATAGCACTGGCTTACTCATTTCTCCAACATGGGTTGGGTGGGTTACCTCTATAGAAAGTTTCAGTTTGACACTCTTTACCGAAACTTTTTGACATGACTGGTTCCTAAGCCTGCTCCGCAATTGAAATTACAGACCCTCTGGCAAATTGAGAGCCACCAAATAAGAAAAGCATTAAAAGACAATTTTTTAAAAATTATAAGCTGCCCTTTATATTCCTTGTTTTCCAATTTTTTTTCTGACGATACAATATTTAAAAACATTCCCTAACACCTTCATAATACACGTAACTGCGGAGAATGGCATAACCTTAGTTCTAGAGCATCATCACTTGATATCCTCTGTAGATTAGCAAACTACTGGCATAACCTTAGTCCTAGAGCATCATCACTTGCTATCCTCTGTAGATTAGCAAACTACTAACATCTACTTGTTAAGTTATTCAATAGCATTAGATGCATTAATTGCCATACGTAGCTTCTGTGGTAAAAGGGAGATAACTCTTATTCATCACAATCAGCTCACTGGGTTACCATTACCATGTATTGTATTTCTTCACATGTCACTTATGTACTTGTTATATTATGTTCCCAGTGGGTTCATAGAAGCTTTAATAAAATAAAAGCTTTAGGATTTAGGCAAAGTCAGTCATAGCAGAGACACAATCTCATTAAAATTAGATGTTAGATCCGCTCGCTTACTCGCTACACAAAAAGTATCGAGTAAGCAATGGATCTTACATCTTATTTTAATTAGATTGAGCAGAGACATATACTGGTCATAGCAACACTAATTAAGAAATTACTTGAGGCAGAGCACTGGCAATAATAATTCATATATGTTATATAAGAAGACAGAGCTGGATTATTGTTGAATTTAATACCTGGGTGCCACTTAAGAGCGAGTTTTCTGTAGGCTTTCTTCATTTCATCCCCGGTAGCGCTTCTCTCTACACCCAGCACTTCATAATGACATCTCATTGCTCCTGCCATCTACAAGAGGTTATAAACACTTCACAAAATTCCGTAATCAATTCTCTTTTTATAAACACGTAATGATCCAAAAACGCAGGTTATTCTTGAACGCAGACTTAACAAGCATGAATTGATCAACATGAAAGAACTGGTAATTTCTATCCCAGACCTTTGAATTTCAACCAAAAAGCCGTTAAATGTGTAGCAAGGGTGATATATAGGACTTTATCCTCTCAATATATAAATACATATATAGAGAGGGTTGGTATATATATCACCATCGCCGCACATTTCACGATTTGTACTTCTAAGTATAATCTATATTTTTTTTACAAATTTGCGTCTTACCTTCGATCTTTTTGAATGCAGTTATCTATATATATCCTATAATCAAGATCACGTTGTTTAATTAGATTCAAACTTCAAGTTATGGTCAAACTAAGGTTACAAACGTTTTCAGATCTAATATGTTTTTTCATAACAGTGATAACTTGTGAAATAGTAATATCCGGTTTTCAATAATTTGTCAAGTCGTTCTGATATGTTTCGTTTACATGACAAAGTAAGTCGCTCTTTGAAACAGAAACTAATTCATTTTTGCTAGCGCTCTCGAGCGCTAGCAACTACGTTAGTCTTTTTCACTGGAATACGCATGCTCGACTCCATAGTAGAGGATTCTGGGAATACTGCACTACTGTAGATAAACTGTACCATATGAATTTCGTTTTATCATCTTCACATGAAGTTTTGTGTTTTATTATAGATGTCAAAAAGTAACAGTAGCGTTGGTCTTATAATGCAAAGTTATTTTAAATATTATAATTAATAGCTAGCTTTATCTAACTACCTTCAAGCTCGGAATCAAACTCGGATATGTTTTTTCTAATTCTATTTTTAGAGCGACCATATTCACTAGCGACAGTATTCCCTGGTACACCGGAAAGGCCCGAGAAGATACGATTGCTACAAAACAGTACCAATGGTTCTTGAAAATTTTCACCTCGAAGTTGAAATTACAGTAGATACATAATGATTAAGGCACAGTCAATGAGCTATGCCATTGCCGATGCGAAGCTTACTCTAGATTCACAATTGTAAACTGAGACCCCCACTCCAGCACAATTCCAGTACACCATGTGCCTTCCTATTGTTAATTAATCGATTCAGAAATTTAAACCAATGTTTTAGAAATCTGCTTCTGTGTTTTATGATGGCTACAGCGCTAGCTCACCAATCTTTTTTAAAGATAAGCTTGTGTTGGAAATACGTTAATTAAAGGCCTTAAATAACTGTGTGGAAACGCCATTAGGTCTAATTATTAGGACGGGGAGGTTACGAAAGATATTTAGGCTCGAATACCATTAGAATACTTTTACATCAGACCACAGGGGCATCGTATCCGCTCTACACTCTATGACATATCCGCTCTACACTCTATGACATATTTATATAGTCATAGAGTGTAGAGCGGATACGATGCCCCTGTGCTTTAGCATTTATTTCAAAAGAAATGAAAAACTTGGATTTTTTAAATTCGTAGTATGTTGCTAAAGTATGTCTTTCTCGGATTATTTTTCAAATACGTTTTGCATTAAAATTATGATTAAATAAGATTGAAAGTTTAATGTCTAAAGTCATAAACTTTTCTAAACATACACAATTACAATGAAATAAAATAATAACGAGTATTATTAAGAAGGCTGGGTATAAGTAGTCAACAAATTACCCATCTGATCTTCCTTAAATTTATTTGATATTACATGTATTTATTTAGCGCTCAAATATCATTTGGTAAAGAAAAAATACATAAATTTTAGCGTTTAAATTTCAGTATTTTCCTATATATTTATTATACAGAGCTCTTCTTCTGAAGGAGATCAATACAGTCTAAAAATTGCCACCATTTGTGTTTATTTAGGCTATATATGGGTAGTACGAACACCCGTAAAATTAATTATTTGAAATTTTATCTCAAATACACAAAATAATGCTTAATATTATGTAAAAGTTAATTTTAATCGATTATCTTAAGAAAATAATATAAACCATACCCATAAATTACTCAAGGCAGAAAAAATTGAGGTACAGCGTATTTTGATAATTTCGAAACCTACATTTGATTTTTGTGCAACTTAGCCTTTGTAATGGTTCGATGATACGATAGTGAACTACATGGCCCTATCCGGATTCCATAATAGTCTGTATAAAAGAGACATCAAACGAGAACAAATGAAAAAATGCAATGAATAATACAGTATTTTAAGTGAAAGATAATCTAAACTCGAACTTTGCTGCCATCTTTGATTCAATCCATTTTCATTTTTAAATTATTTTTAGTGATGTTTTAGCCCTGTCTTCGCAGTTCTTGCCTCTACTGCATGGCAATTTATAATTTTTTAAATTTCATCAGGTATGTCGATCTCTCATTTTGTGGTTTTTTTTATCATTCTATTAATAAATAATTAACATACATTCTGAAGAAATAAATTATTACCATTCATTCCTTTTCACATCTGGCTAGCCAAGGGTCCGATTCGTTAATTGTCTATATATCAAAGACGTCAAGTACATTGCACGTAACTTTTTATGCATTTTGTTACCTAAGACGATATGTTCGGGAATACTACCTGGGACGGGTCTCCAGATGTTTGGGGCTGTCATGAGTTTAATTGCCAATGTTCTCATTGCACTGCCAGTTTCCTTATCATTGATGTTTGCATCATCTTTGTGGGTTACAGGTAAATGTTCTTTTAACATAAACTCAATTTCTAAGCCATCGGTTATTCTCAGGACTAATACTGTTATTGGTAAGATGAAAGTATAAGAATACACAAGGGCGAAATATTCACATTGAATCGGCCTGTTTAATTAATTTAATCTTTGTTCTTTTAAATCCGGTGTCCCGAGATACTTGCACAAATGTTGTATTGTTACATGTGAATAGTATACGGTCGGGTGTGATCAAATCTATCATAAAGCCCTTTTGGGCTTGATCGGATTCACCCACCGACAGTATTTATTCACCTCGTAATACTCAAAGAATGATTCCGTATTCTTTGAATATTTAGTGTTATAAATTTAATACTGGCAGGTGCTTGGTGGGGTGACATTGCTGGTACATTGGTTCCATGTGTGGTGTATAGTGTTCGAATCATCGCTGTTTACTGGAAACTCGAGTCGAAACAAGTATGAAGAGTTCAAATGCGTTGAATAAAATCAATTACATAAAATCATAATGTATTTTATATAACTTTAATTCCACACTTAGTTTGTCATTTTCCTCGCTTTCTTCTTAACTTTATTTATTTATTTACTAAGTATTTATTTTGCCAATTAATGATTTACAAATGAAAAAAAATAGTCCTAACATATTATTTGTTACTAAGGCTCTGAAAAGAGCTGGTATGAAGCTAGAAACGGATTTACCAGGTTTTGTAGGTAGGAACATGTTCCTTTATACTATTAAAACATTGAATACAAGTTGTTCTTTGTATCAGAACTAACCTCATATACAAAGCTCGCTTATCGTTGATCAAAATAAGCTTTCTTGTAGCCAACGAAGACGTAGAACGTACACAAATGGATGTTCATGATGACGGAAGAAAAGATTACAAATCTTTCAAAACTGCTGCCGAACATGGGGAGATTTCATCAAAGGCGCCAGCTACGAATATTGCGTAACGTGGTCTACAGCAAGGTGTCAATATTAATTGCTGCGCTGATTACCTTTGCGGGTGGTTTATTTATACGGTTACATGTTGATGTTTAAAGTTGACTTACGATAAAAAGACAATAATAAAATTAAAAACAAGAATTAGAACAGATTTTGTTAATATATAGTATTAATCAAATACGCCGACCATAAAAGTTGATTACTGTGTTTTTATGAATAATCGTGGGCATCGATTTATGTGGATTTAATGAAAATCAGAGTTTTGGTGATAGGTACATTCGTGGAAATTGATCCTATCAATACAGTGTGTTATCAAAAATTACACTTTAATGAACATTTAATTTCGAGCATCAACTTAACAACGAAATCCTTGAAAATTTGTAATCAACAAATGTTGATGAAACTACAGGCTATTGTGAAAATCAGTTTCAAGGTAATTCATGGCCAATAATCCTATCCATACAATATGTTATTAGAAATTTCACTTCAATGAACAGTTAAGTTGGTATTCAATTGGTATTCAACAAATATTTTCAGCGAACTATTTTATCACCATGCAAACAATGCTTGTTAGTTTTCCATTGATTCGGCTTTTTGGTGTCATTGTGTTTCTTTGCTATTTGAGAAGTCGATATCTGCAATGGTGATGAAAAGTTTAAATAAGGGTCGTTTAGAATTTTCTCAAAATAAATGATGTACTCGCTACAGATATCTGAGTCGTCTTCCTTAGATGTTCTTTTCTCAGGTTTTTGCTGTATTGGTGTATTCCTTATTTTTGGAACTCAAGACTCGATTCGAACATTTGAATGATTACCGCCTACGGAAGGACCAGAAGTTCGTCGCTGTATATAAAGGTTTTTGGCATCAGACACATATTTGAATTTTTGTTGTGTCCACTTCTCATATTATAGCTGAATATTAGCTTGTAAATAATACGAATGATTATAACACTGCTAAATTAGGTTCTTGATATAAGAAATCTCCCTATAAGGTTTAAGGAATCCCCGTATTAGGCAAAGCATCATGTATCTTTGGAAATACATGTACTTATACAAAGGATATAAATCTGCACTTCCTACAAGAAATAATAATCCCCAGCATGTATCCTTGGAAATACTTATACAGAGGGTATAAACCTGCACTTCCTACAAGAAATAATAATCCCATGAGAATCATGAAGTTTTTCTTTTGCAGGATTCTTGATTCTCGACACAGTTGGTCCTGTTCTGAACAGAATGGAGAACATGTTTCTTGGCGAATCGATGTTTACTGCGCCTCGTCAATTTCTAACAGAGGCACCATTTAAAGTCTCTTCTTGGAACTTTCTTGAACTCCTTATGGTTTTCAATTGAAGGACTTTCACCCGTCAATTCCACGTCTCTTGGTTAATAGAATAGGATGATCCATGTTTCAAATATATATCCCGCCCAATAGAAATTTAAGTCACTGAAGTATGCACTTACAGAAGATGGATTTCTGCTATCTCTCAGCTTGCGATGTATGCCTGTCACTATACATATGTTCCGCCCTTTGTGCTCGTCTGTCGGTTCCGATCGTCATGCACGAGATGGTCTCCAACCTTCAGTGAATGTTTCGATCCTGGGCCATGACGTTCTTCCGTTGGTGGGTCAGCGGTGGTTGCCAATCTACTACACGATGGATAACGACTTCCAGCACAGATCATCGCGATAGTGCCATATCCAGCAGGATTACCTCTCTGCTGTCTCTCACAGTCTTCTTATTGCTCACTTGCATGCTCTTCCCGATAGTCCAAGTCCTACGAGCGGCTTCCACACCGATTGCTCAGCCAGGGAACCGTCTGCAACCGACCTCTACAGGAAACAGCCAAGCGCACCATCCTCTATCCTTGAAGTCTACCTCGAGGTCTGCGAACTTAAGACTTAATTATTCTCTCAATTTCCTCTCTCCAATTTTTTCCAAATTGCACGGTCAGATCTATTGTGACCAGCACCTTCCACTGCGTCAGGTCGTAGGTTAGCTGCAGAACTGTAACTCCACGAGAAAATCGGATTGACGGAGCGTAGATCGAGCTCCACGGTCTTCAGTGGAGCTACGTATACAGTTCTGCAGCTAGTCCTTGATAGTTTCCACGATGTTAGTTAAAACTAACTTCCTGAATCCCTACTGTTACAAAAGCGCCAAAATTCGGCAACAACGTGCGAAATATTTTTAGTATTTGGTGATTTTCTGCTTTTGTCTGCGGACGTAATGAATTTTCTTACTTTCAGAAACATCCCGTAACAGATGCATGGTACGTCACTGAAGCATTTCCTCCTTTACAGACATACTCCGTTCGTAGCAAAAACTATTTCAAAGTTCCGAGTTCGTCAACATCGTGGAAATATGTATTAATTTAGATATCTCGTTCGGTTGCTTTTAAAAATGCTGAACACTTCATCACAAAATCACTTTAATTTTTTTGATTCCGCTAGTGACTCCGTTCGGAATCATCTCCTGAAAAAAGATTTAAAGAGCCAATCCTCATTAGCAATCACCCATTAAGCTCGATTACAATGCATGAAAAATAAACTCAATCTAATCAGGAATCATTATATCACATCGAAATTGTTAGATTCTAGACACCGCTACCACTACGGCACCGCCAGTACGGTACGACATAAGGGAGGTAACTCTCAGTGTTTTACATTTCGTCTGGAAATAAATTTTATCGAAGATTGATCGTTAAGTCCACCTGAGCATAAAACAGTTTAAGTATAATCAAAGTCGACAAAAAATATGACTCACAAACAAGGTTCAAGACAGGTACCGATGAAAATTAGATGCTGAGTAGTGTCTTTAAAAGGGGTTTGGATCGATTTTGATGCTTTTCCAGTTCAGAAGTTCCGATGGTTGAGATAAATCCACAGGGGCCAAGCCCGTTTTGACATTAATCTCAATGTAACCATAACGGGCTTGGACCCTATGGATAAACCGTTGCAATAGATTTCACATCAGTTGGACTGCAAGTACCATTTAATTTAAAATACAACTGAAAAGCTGTCAATGTGCCAGCAAACCGGTTTTTCTTTTATGTGAACAGTATCCATAATCCAACCCCTGAATCGATAAACACTAATTATCCAGAGATACCCGATAGCCTAGTTTGGTAAGTGTTGAAAAAAAAAAATCCACAGAAGTCGTACTTATTACGAGATTTAAAAAAAAAATTAAAGATCATTTATAAATAACGAGGTAAAAAACATCGTTTTAACAATCGAGGTAAATATATCTCTTTATCTTGCAGTGACTTTACGTTTGATCTTGTAATCGGGATTCTTTTATTATTAATTATTTTTTTTTTAAATTATTAATAACAATCATTTTAAAAATCTTAGTAACAACTTGCAAAAGTCATAATAACCAATGTTCATCTCGTAATAACGACAATTTATTTTATAACATATAACAAACTTAAGATGCATCTTCTATTTTGAGCACTAGTATACCTCACTAGGCTTTCATGTGAAGCAGATAATATACTAAAATAAATTATTAAATTTCTAAAACCTTAAAAATATTCTTATTATTATATTTTATTCTGGTTCACTACTTTTTAATTTATTGTTCATGCAGGACATTAAGAGGAATAACAGCAATCCTTCATTAATGAAAACGTATTCAAAGGCCATCCGTTCCTAAGCCATAGAGTCGGTTTTAAAAAAATGGCCAGTGTGACTGGTTTTTCTTAAATTGTTTAAATATTAAGCTTACTGATGTCACAGGGGGAAAATTACTTGTTTTTTTATAATTATAAAAATACAATATAAATATTGTGTTTACAATTCTATATTCCATGAAAGACCCAGAGTTCATTTAATGCATACATATACTACATTACTTTATTAATATCTGAATTTAGAAGAAAAAAATGATAATAAAAGTATATTTTCGTATTAAATACGGCAAAATATCTTTTAAGGTTCAGCAAAGTTTTATTTTAGATGAAAATATTTATTATTGGAGGGAGGGGGTCTCAGAAAAAAGCCAATAAATAGCGTGTGTGTGGGGGTTTTTTTTAAGTGGGGGGGGGGGGCAGATAATGTGTCACTGCTTAAACATGCTAAAAGGCATCAATGCATTTGCTTAATTTAGTTCAGCATGGTAATACTAAGGTAATTTGTTGTTTAACGGTGCATTCATGCCTAATACAATCATGATCCACTCCCGGAGATATAAAGGGACGTAACCCTGAAAATGAATGACGTCATACGACTTCCCTTTGCTATGGCGGATTGCATGTCAACTGATTTGCCTTGGTTGAGTTTAGCCGTGCTTTGACCGAAGTTTTTAGCAGGTTTGAAGTGAACTTAATCCATTTCATATTTATATTGATTTGTTATTTTACAAAGCTTACATTTGATGGTAAAAATTACGATGCAGTTGGTTGCGGAAGCTCGCTTGCATCTTCAGAAGCAGGGGGAACAGGGAAGTGGTTTAAACTATTTAATTAAACTCAAAGCGGTTGTGTTTTTCTTCCTCTTTTGGAACACTTGAAATGGGGTTGAAAATTAGATAATCAGTCTGTGCTCCTCAAATGCTAGTGCGCTGACAAAACCGATGTACTAGTACTTATTACAACCGATGCTCGATTTTTGAATGTTGGAGATTTTCTCCTGATTGCCACTAAAATAATGATTGTGTAGTTCTATATCAAATAGGTAGCAATGCGGTGATCTATTTTGAAATAATAGTCAATAAATATTGCAACAGTCTGAAATCTCTACAAAACATGCTAAAAGTTTTGCTTTAACTGATCACTCATGACTTGGCTATTCTTACTGTAGTAGTTTTAAGACAAGTTCTCGCCAAGAACCATGTATTGTTTATTATTTTATCAACACCCAAATTACATAAAAAGAATTATGTAACTTAGCGAGAATTGGTCTTGGGCCAAGATAGACAGAATATCAGCCTGGGTAGCTCAGTGGTTGAGCTCCTGGCTAAAGTTGCAGGGGTTGCCGGTTCAATTCAGGTCCAGCAATATATTTTCTTGTATTTATATGCTCATTCCTCCTTTTCTACAATATGGTGCCATGGCCTTCTTTGTATAGGAAAAGTTTAAATATAATTAATAAGTCCTGGCCAGGTGAACTTATGTTGTGTCTTTGGGGTTGTAGACTATTTAAGGAGGGAGGAATGTAGTAAATGAATGGGACTATATGGACTGTGGATAGCGGCCCGGATAGCTCAGTGGTATGGCTTCAGACAAGAGTTGCAGGGGTCCCATGTTTGACTCCCATTACAGACATATATTTTGAAATTCTTTATTTATAAAGTAGGTTACTTTTAATACACATGTAAATACTTATCAAGAATGCAGAACTGCCATTTGAAATGAACAGAGCACGTACATACAAAACATTATTATACCTCAATATGATTATTCTATGTAACGCGTGATCTGATTGGTCTAGAAAATCACGTAACAGGGCAAACAAAATGTCGTGTCTCCCAGGGAATAAATATCATATTCCACCTCTTCGGAAATCTCAGGATTTTTTATTCAAAATTAATAAAAATGCCGGTATTAGCATACGATGTAGACAAATATGATTAAATAAAAAATATTTAATCAATTTAATTCTCTTGATATCGAAAATACCCAATTTAAGTATCTATTCAAATTTATGAAAGAAAAGAGATACAATGACATAGAAAATCAAACAATCCCGACGTAAGTGGTTATTGATTTCGAAAAGTCGAAAAACTATTAGAAATCGACAAATTTTGTATAATCATTTGTTGTTCGGTTTAATAAAAAGTTTATTGCATGAATGTCCAGGATATATGAAGATTTATCCCCCCAGAAAAATCAAATTTCCCTTTGGCAAAGCCCTCGGGAAATATGATTTTTCTTGGGGGAATAAATCTTCATATTTCCCGAACATTCATGGAATAAATGTATAATATCCAAACCCCAACCAAATCCATCCTCACAACAAATAAAAATGGAAATATCTGTATATTATATCTGAATACCTTTTCCATCACTTACAACCCACTATTGTATAATTTATTTTTTTTTTTAGAAAAATAGAATCGACAGTAGTGATGTTCCAATCATCGATTATAATCGAAAATCAGTCGATTGTTACCGCATTCTAAGCGCTCGATCACAAAAGGTTTCATTACGATTAATCGGTTGAGTTTTTTTTTCCTTTCAACGAGCGCATATCATAAACAGAATATTCTAGACGCGAACTATCAAAACCCCAAAAAGGCGCGGTTTGAAAATGGCTGACATGTCAGACAAGCTCCATATCCTTATCCAGGAAATAAAGCACGTTCTCAGGTTTGGACCTATTTTGGTTCCAAGAAAATTAATGTTGGACCGCCTACTAAAGAAATGTTTTTGAATACAACATTTTTATGGCAAGAAATACTAAGTAAACTAAAATACAAAAGGCCTAGTAACAAGTCAGTTAATTGTATCTTGTTTATTTACATTTATTTAGCACTAAACTATAAGATTTAAAAACTTCCGATTATAATATCGATAATTAGTTAGTTGTGGGAGACCGATTATCGATGATGAAAATCTCACCGATTCCCATCACTAATCGACAGAACAAATAAAGAAGAGTTTGGAAAATTTAAACCTGCCCCCCCCCCCCCCTTCAAAAAAGATATTAAAAACTAAAACATACATAGGAACAACAAATATAAGTTGCCAAACAATTAACACTAACACTGTTTTGTGTCATTTGAAACAATGAGTGTGGCTGAGTGTGTTTACTCAAGTTATTAGGAAACAAGTTCTTCCTCGTTTGAGATACATGGACAGTATTATATATACCAGGGAAGCATTCTTGTTATAATTTGGTTTTATGTTTCTACATTTTACTCAGATTACTGAGATCATGAAGATATTTCTAAATACATGTAACTATCTTTGTGTTACTGTTAATAACTTTGGCCACTATTTACAAAAGAACCATTCCTTTTGACAGTTAAACTTTGTATAAACGATTCTCGATACATATATATGACTGCCGTCATGAGAAAAGGGCCCTTTTTTTTTGACGTCACAATGCTCAGAAAACGACGTCATAGTAGTGGCATTGTAAACGCATTTTTTTAAATTTTTTGTTTCTATTTTTTTCTGCGTCTGTGTCGTGTTTTTTGAATAATTTGAGTATGGCCTTGTTTAAATACACAAAATAATAATTGATAACTAATAATAATATATTATAAAATAATTAAAAAATAATTAATAATAATAAATAATAATAATATAATAATTGACGTTCGTGACGTCTTGTCGTTTTCGACCAGCTATGTCAAAGTCGTGGTAACATGTCTTACTAAAATTGTCATAAAATGCTTAAAACACAGACGATTTTGGATATCTTTGTATATTTGTATTCAGAAAGAGTTGACTAATCGGAATTGAGAAAAAAGTTAGTTTGTGAAATTTTGACCTTAAGGGCCCTTTTCTCGTGACGGCAGTCATATCTAATACTGTTTGCTCAAAGCTGTGAGTGAGTTGCACTAGCTCTGGTAGGCTTAAACAGACATGAGAGGTCTAAAGGCTTAAAAGCCCTTGCTGTTTTAAATATTTGGCGTATAACTTAATTTTCATGCACCCATAAACAATGTCAAAGGTCAAGGTCACTTGTTATAAGGCCCCAGTAGATTGGTCTGTCTTTCTGTGCCTGCTCATTGGTAGACTTATGGTCTGTACGATAAGTTTGATGGTTCTATTAAGGCTTCTTCATTTGTGATTTCCCTCTACAGTTACTTATAAATATAATTTCACTATAAATATTGCCAGTTTTAGTAATTGTCCGCCATCACTTATTGCATGTCATTCAGTTATTCACCTTGATTG
Source organism: Magallana hongkongensis (assembly GCA_016163765.1). Classification (NCBI taxonomy): domain Eukaryota; kingdom Metazoa; phylum Mollusca; class Bivalvia; order Ostreida; family Ostreidae; genus Magallana; species Magallana hongkongensis. Next base: position 1,184 of record WFKH01011823.1, on the reverse strand, counting down.
ACCATGACGGTCAACTAGAACCAATGTGGTTTTGTTGGAGCAGCATGTGTATGGTATTTCCTACAGGTAGGTGGGGAACCCAACAGAGAGCTGGAGTAGGAGGACATTGATACTTATTAGATGTTGTCACTGGAGCACACGATCATAGGTTTTGAAGTTCATTACCACCAAGCCAATTATACCCATCAAATTAATGACATTAAAAACTAGAATTTCTCTGGGAAGTATATATTATAATTCCTTATCCAAGCATTTGTTTTGTCTGTCTATTAATCTCCATAGACAAACTCTTGATTTATTCAAGAATATTGTATTTTCAAGACAGTACTTTTTTCAATATAAACACGTAAATATTGTACAGTTTTGGTAAAGAGGCTGCCCCCAAATATATCAGGTTCATGATTCTGTGTATATATTGTATAAACTAAGAGTGAAATTCAGTGAATACTAGGGAATGTTATGGCTCCCTAAATCCCCTTGAATCTTAGACGATGGCCCATTTTATGTGATGTTCTGCTCTGATTAAATACCCACAAAATTCATATCACATTCATGTATTTTCTGGTATTTGACCTAGAAATGAGAGATGTTTGGGCACAAAAACATTGTATTTCTGAATAGTACTTGATGTGTATGAGCATTTTTTGCAATAGAGAAGATATAGCTAAGTAGCATATATTATACTGTGTTAAACATCCAGGATGTTTGCTGCTTTGTTAGAATTGGTATTTTATACTTGTACTTATGAAACAAACACTAGAGAAAAAGAAATGTATATCATGGAAAATATTCTTTTTATGGAGTATGTATTTGTAAGTGTTTGAGTTACCTGAAACTTTTTTTATGCTGACTATGGACAAATTCACAAATTTCTCCATTTCATAGACATCCATTATAACTGTATAAAAATAATGTAAAGCTGAGAAAATGAATACATTTGATTAGACTATAAGCTCTTGTTCTGTAACAACCTTCAGTCCAAAACTCAAGAGCTGAAAATACTGTCAGAGCTCACAATCAGAGCCCACTGGGTTGTATTATGAGTCGGGGCCCACTGGGTTGTATTATAAATCGGGACCAACTGGGTTGTATCATGAATCAGGTCAACTGGTTGTACATGTATTATGAAACAAGGTCCACTGGGTTGTATTATGAATTGGGGTCCACTGGGTTGTATTATGAAT
>WFKH01011822.1:0-16402 GCA_016163765.1 Magallana hongkongensis | reverse complement strand
CACTGGGTTGTATTATGAATTGGGGTCCACTGGGTTGTATTATGAATCAAGGCCCATTAGGTTGTATTATGAATCAAGGTCCACTGGGTTGTATTATGTGTCAGGGCCAACTGGGTTGTATTATGAATCAAGGCCCACTGGGTTGTATTATGTGTCAGGGCCCACTGGGTTGTATTATGAATCAGGGCCCACTGGGTTGTATCATGAATTAGGGCCTCTGGGTTGTATCATGAATCAAGGCCCACTGGGTTGTATTAAGAAAAGTGGACATAAGCAGAAATAAGACTGTATTATTATACCTCAGCAGACTTGAGAAGATTTTTTTTAATGAAACCTCAACATGCAAGAGCAGAAAATTTCTTATTTAATACCTCAGTAGACATATTTAGCTAAAAAGGAAAATAATGTATATGCAGGAACAAGTGTATAATATATGCAAGTATTTAGCATGTTACTCATGTGAACTGCAGCATTGGTTATTTGGAGTATGTTTTGAATCCATAAAATGTCCCTTTTTTATACTTCCTCCAATTAAGTATTTTCCTGAGTGATAATTGAGAGTTTTTCCATGCATCATTGTCTAAATTTTAAAAAAAGTCAGAAATGTTCCAAAATAATTCAAGAGGTTCCTCAATGAAAGGATGTATTTTGCACAAATATGCATGGCAAGCTATGCTTTAGGGTTCTATAATATGGTAAGTGGGTGCTGGAAAATATTTTTGGTGACATCATATGAACTGCACATATATAAAAGCCATTAACTTTAAGGATGCAAAAGGAAGAGATTAAACAATAAAACCCACTGAATGTTCATCAGACTCTCAGAGTTTAACTGCTGTACATGTAAATGGCTTACAAATAACCAAAGACACAGTGTGTGTATCTTATTCAGTGAGGACTGCTTTACCATTATTGTTGGACTTTATTTTGCACTAGTACATCTGTTTGGGCTGTAATCAAAGTAGTGTAATTGTTGGACTATAATCAAAGTACCTTAATATAATTGTTAGACTATAATCAGTTGTGTAATTGTGGGACTGTTAAATGAAAGTTGTGTAATTGTTTGGCTGTAATCAAAGTTGTGTAATCTGGAATCTAAATAATGTAGTTGTTGGACCATAATCAAAGGTATGTAATTGTTGGACTGTAATTTTAGTAGTGTATTTGTTGAGATGTAATCAAAGTAATGTAATTGTTGGACTGTAATCAAAATAGTGTAATTTATGGACTGTAATCAAGGTAATGTAATTGTTGGACTGTAATCAAAGAAATGTCATTTCTTGACTATAATCAAAATATATGTTGTTGTACTGTAATCAAAGAAATGTATTGAAATTAATGCAAAAAACTATTGTTAGACTTATCAAAGTAATGTAATTGTTGGATTGTAATCAAATATAATGTAATTGTTGGACTGCAATCAAAAGAACATATTTATTGGAATTTAAACAAAGTGATGTAATTGTTGATCTGTAATCTAATATATAAGGTGAGTTCTATTTCCTGTTAGCTTTTACTCTGTATCAGATAAAAGGAAAAGGTTATCTCTGAATTACAAAAGACACACAGAAAAATAGAAAGAAAAGATTATATCTGATTTAAGGATAAAGGCACTGAGAAAGAAGAGACCAATCCTGTCTCAAACATTTTATGTTTGATGAATGAATGGATAGGGGGGACTTGATCGTATGAATTATGTCCTTGTTTTGTATCTTGAGGTACACTTCTGTGCAAGCCACTGGGTGTTGTATCAAAGTCCGATCTGTGAAATCGACATTGTTATAGTGATAAAGTGAAACAGAAGATCGGGGAAGCTCTAGCGGTATTTAGCTGGATTACTGTGTAAGGTGTGTGGCGGTTAGCACACTTCCTACCTAAAAGTAGTACTTTCTTTTTTATAATAAACATTAAAAGAAATTTAAAGTGATAAATGCTATAAAAAAGAAAAGGAAATAGGTAGTACATGTTTCAATGACTAAGAGAGAAAAAGATGAGAGAGAGACAGAGATATGAAATCTAAGTGGTTCATTTGAAAATGGCTATGTCGAAACACTATAAAATCTGTCAACGAGATGCAAGACAGTTTGATAATTCAATTTTAGTGATTTAAATATAGAATACATTTTAATATGGAAAGACGGTTTGGGTTGAGAGGTTAATTTCCATTAATTTACAAGCACTTTATAAGATCTATGCAGGTAGCTTACTGTATTAGAATTTCAGTATATACAGTGTCTTTCTGTATATGAAATAGGAATGCATTTTAAGGTGGAATAACACACCTGAAAAAGTCACTCAAATTAACAGTAAGTTATTTGATTATGAAAGATATAATGATAAATAAACTGTACATATGTCAATTAAGCGAAAAATTTGCAGTTTGTGGATAAGAAATGAATATCTAAGAAATTCAATTCCGTAAGTAACAACAAAAGCCCCTATGAGATTCGAACTCGGGATGTACGGATCACAAGCCCGACACTTTATCCACTCGGCTATGGAGTAAGTTACATGTTGCGTTCGATAAAGTCCTTTTCATAAAACGAAATGTCGTTTCGATCAGAGGTCAGCCATTTTGTGATGATGTGTTACTCCACCTTAACTGAAATATTGCACCAGATGAATTACAAAAGAGTTGTTTTATGAAATGAGTTTGAGAAATTAGGTACTGTACTTGTGTTGTGTTTTAGAAAAAGGCAGTCTTATAACCACATTGCTTCACATAACTTTTACAAATGTCATATTTGTCTAGATCTATGTTGAAATGTCCACATTTAATGGGAATACACGGAATTACAGGTACTTTACTATCTTATGTGATTGTAGGAGTTACTCCTCTTTACACAAATACTTTTTCCCATGTGTGAAGTATGCGACACTTCATAGCTTTTGACTCATGTTTTGTTTCCTCATATACATTTAAAAAGTATATTGTAAAAACTGACGAATTTAGATCTACAAAGAAGCAGGAAAAACATTTTTAAGGAACTAATTTTTTAGCTAATATTTTATTGTGTCTGAAAAGAGTTTGGTATGTTTTATCTCAATGAATCAATTAATGGGCAGTGTTAACCCTTAAAAGGTAAATTTCCGATTAAATGTTTCAATTTTTACTTTTATAAAACCAATGCTATGATTAATCAGAAGTTATAACAGTTAGACTTTGATTCAAGAGAGAGAAAAGAGAGCCAGAAGGACAGACAGAAAGAAATAGACAGAGATAAGGGAGGGAGATGAGAGCAGACAAATATTATAAAGTGTATTATTTATTTTGATACATTCTTATATTGAAATGATGTGGTCATCTCTGAAATGTATGTAGGTCATTGTATGTAGGTCATTGTATGTAGGTCATTGTATGTAGGTCATTGTAGGGTAATACTTGTATGGATATATATTAATTTTAATTGCTTCTTATTATTTAGATATTTTAAAAACAACATTGAATTGAAAAATGAAAGTAGACTGACATGCCAGGCTTTGGTAAGCTATGATGAGATTGATGTGTGAGGATTTCTTTTAGAGCAGGTCCCACTATGGAATACTACCGAGCCCTGTACAAGTATATTCCGAAGGAAATCGACGACACAGAGGATGTGGACCAGATTCCGGACATTCCCCTGGACAAGGACGACATTTTAGAGGTCAAGCTTCCGATCTCGGACGACATCCAAAAACCCAAGGGCTGGCTGATAGGCTACAACAAAAACCAGAAGCTGTGTGGCTACTTCCCCGGGCCCTATGTGGAGCACATCACCCCCCAGATGGTTCAGATGGCCCCACAGATCGGTGAGTGACCCACACAGCTCTGCTCTGACCACTATGTAGTAAAAATAGCAGTAGATATATCCTCTTGAAACAATGTAAGATGATTATCATGAATCAACATTAAATAAGAAAGCATTAGACAACATTGCATGGATGCATCCTCTTCTTCCAAGGATATAATGTGGCATTACCTAGTATACCCTGTTCATCATTATATTAGGGTTGTTTTTTCATTACAAATGAGGAATTTCTTAAATAACTCAATAAGCAAAACTCCATTCTTTTAACTTTCCATTCAGGTATTTTAGAATCATGGATCAGTGTTGGAGTTATTTCTCTTGGTTTATCTGTTTTAGAAAATGAGATTGGCCTAGATCTTTTTAAATCAAAGAATGTCAGTATGCTACATTGTGAAGATAGATAGGGAGAGACTGTTGGTAATCAGTGATTCAGTCTAAGTAACATGCCTGCCTTCTAGCGAGTCTGAATCTATACGTGGAAGAACAGACTGCACGTTACACGTGTAGTGACACACACCGCTGTTCACACACAAGCAGGAAGTCGGACACTGCATTCCTTTTTGTTATTTTTAAGATGTTCACATCCTTGTTTGTATATGTACTTAGAGCGAGTACTGATGTAGAGTGGGGACACAGGTTTATATACATCCACTGTCACTGAAGTGTAGCCTGATCGTTGTGTGTACTGTGTTGTGTGAACGTAGTACATCTGTGTGTGCTGTAGTCCCTCGCTATTGTAGGTTTAATATACACACACATACATACTCGTACACTTGCTATTTACATGTGTGACAAATATTGAATGCCAACCATTCCCTGGTCTGGATCACACTGTAGTACATTGTCCCTTGTTGTCCCTTCTAGCTCTGGCCCTGAGTTCTCCTCTCCTAACATCCCCCTGATTTATGAAGCTAGTAAAAGGACTAATGGCTATTGGAGCAGATTTTGTGAGGGTTGTGTAAGAATCAATCCCCCCTCAACCATTGACCCGGCATTGGGCAGATCTCCTGTGTATGTGTGTGGGGCAGTGGCCTCTATACAGTCTCTGTGAGTTAGATTGGTTAAATTGGGCTAATTGCTGCTGTTTGCTTATATAAGACAAAGGGCCTTCACCCCTTCTCACAGCAGGTCACAAGTAGATAGAGGGGAGGGGCCTTATCGGGCAACGACCTACAAACCTGGGGTCAACACATCATTTCAAACAATACCTGGTTTCCAGTGGTGTATGTGTGTGGGATAGTGTGATCTGGTGATGAGTGATCGATACATACACCAAAATTTTAATGAGAGACCGAACCTTGAACCCTTTCTGCCTCAGAACAAAACATAAAAAACAAAGATCAATTATCCCTGGGAGAGAGAGGGTCACATGCCACAGCTGATGGTCTGTGCTAAGAGTGGTTTCCATGGCCACAGCTTCTGATTCCCGAGCATTGATTTCTGGGAGTCTCCATAAATCAGGAATTCCTGTCTACTCAGCAATATCTATAAAAAACCACCAGTGTGCTAAATGTGTGCAAACCCTCAACAAAACCATTGAATAAAAGCTGACTAAAATAGGCTCACAGTGTACCTTAAGAAAGAAATATTAAAAAGAAGTTTATTCAGGTTGTGTGTGTATATTTGATTTTGCCCAAAATAGATTTGAAGTTGTTAACCCCTGCCAGATGACAGTGAGAAGAGAGACAGAATGTCGAGCAATCAATACATGTTCTTTCTTCTGATCTGTGTCAAGTAAGGAGGCTCAGTCGAACAAAGAGATCACCGCTCCGCCAGTGTTTGCACACCTTTCGGGAGGTTCTCGATGTTAACATTCAGTCTCGTTTCCTTTCTGTGATTTGAAGTAGGGCATTGATCATTTAAATGATTTTCAGAAAAGTAGGGTAATATTTTGACATAATTTTATGCAATCAAGAAAACACAAAAATTCATTTGGTAAGATTCTGGCATATAGTTGTTAATGGGGATTATTAAATTAATTAGCACTAGGGTTATTAATTACCGTTATTGAATTATGGTAATTAGCACAAGACAGAGCATCGGCAGATATGGAACTGCGTAGCATTATTTCTCAGAAGTTTTTGATGCTGACAGAAGAACTTTGTTGGTTTTTTTTTCTGTTTACTGTTTCATTTTACTGTTACCGAATAATAAAAATGTTGTGAAGTGATGCAGATGAATTCAAAATCAGGATGATACAGTCAACTCAACAAAAATTAAATAATTCCAATTAATTTTCCAAAATCACTTCACAGAATTGTTTTAGCTTGAAATGAAATCCCAACTGGTGTTTTTTGTATTGGATACCTCTTTTCCTTGTCTAAAACTGTCAGGTGGAGAGGGATAATAAAAAAAAAACTATTTTTTTTATTTAATTAATTAAAACCATGTCTGATAATGAATGTGACATATCAGAGAATTCCTGGGAGTTGTAACACAAACTGTGTTTTTGTTGATATGGAGTGCACCTTGAGGTGTTCGGACTTGTACTGTACACAGATACAGGGGTTGTTCCAGTAACCCAGTAGTTACTCGGTGACTCAGTGATTGTTTGTATGCATGCACCACATGTGAGTGCTGCCTTTGTCAGAGACCCAGTGCACAATAGAGGTTTGTTGTGACACATGGCCGAGATAACCGAATTTCTCCCCCCCCTGTATGTGTTGTATTGAACCCTCCTGACCCATTTATAGACAGTCAGAATGACTTTGTACCTGAAGCTGAGGAGTTTTAAATTGTGTTGGCCATGTGGAATCAATTTATAGCAGGGAACTCTAAAAGCACACCTGACCGGTTTTGACAGAATTAAGAGAGGGGTGGATCCGTGTGGTCTAAACCTCAGTGGACCCTATCCATTGATGTGATTGCTGAAATCAAGGAATTTAAGTCATGGCTACAGTTTGATAAAGCTAAAAAAGATCAAAATATACCCAGTATATAAATAATCTTTATGCATCCTCCCTCACGCAATCCCAATTATAATCTTACAAGCTCGTGAACCAGAAACCTTAGGAACTCTTATTGAAAGGCTTAAATTGGAAACACTGTAAGGCAACAAAGCCTGAGGCCTGCCTCCCTAGTACCTGATTCTCATGCTGCTGTTGGATCAATGTTATCAACTGGTGACCGACTTCTAAATGGGGGGAATTCCCCTCCATTTCAGAGAACTTTCGATCCAATTTTTAAAACTTTAATGAGGCTGACTGACTTAAACCCTCTGTAGTCTGGTTCTAATGTCCCTGTGGAGTACTTCTACAGAGTAGTGCAGCTCACTCCGATCCAGGCAGCTCTCACCATTAGTCTGGTTACACCATTCTTATAGAATTCAAAGAGAGGATTACATCAACAATGCTAAATTAGTTTCTATTAGACTGTCTAAATGCTACACTGTACTAATGACAATATACGCTTGCGCAAGTCTCTATGTGGTTTTAATGTTTTTATATTTCTTGCAAATTTTACTGTGTTTCAGAAGTTTTAATTCCGTATTAAAGAGAGCGTTATTAAACATAAAGACGAGCAAGTTTAATGACAATAGTTTTTGCTGATTAACCTGAGACAGAAATAAAAAAAATTTTCAATAGCTATCATACTGACCGATGGTCCTAACTATTGTCCACTGCTTAGCTGATGATCTAGAATTATAGTCAGGCCAAGCAAACAAGTATATTTGTTTTTGTGTTACATCCGAAAAAGGAATGGGTTAATTAATCATATTGAAGTTGAAAATTAAACTGCCTGAAGCTTATACGTGTTTTTTTTATATATTTGCAATGTACATGAACTATGGCATGGTATGTATTTTTGTCTATCTAACTAACATTCATGACGCAATATTTAATTTATTTTTTTGGTTAGAATACAGAACAGATAGCGGCTGGCTTCATAGATTCATGATAAAGAGCCCCAGCAGTGTTAATGGTACTGATTACATAGGTTTGTTAATCGGGGCCACTGTATGGTGAAGGGACGTCTCCAAATAATTAAGACAGGGAGAGTCTTCATTGGCCTAGTCTAGTTGTGTCATTCCTACACTTAATAAATAATCTGGTCACACTGCTTCCAACAGATGGTCACTGGTGTATGATATCTTAGTGCAGTATTTTATGACTTGTTTTATTTTGGTTCATTGCTTCCCTTTTTAATAGCCTCAACCAGAAATGGCCCATTATGCCAGTCAGGTACAATCAGTGTTCAATATGTCAGGAGAGAACTGACACAATTCCAGTGACCCGGATGACACGCTCTGACATATTTCTATAGCATGCGATTAGGTTACACCTCAATCAGAAGAAAATGAGAAATCATGAAGTTAACAGTCTGTGGTCTGAACAAAGACAGTGCTTGTTAATTAGAATCGGTGAATCCAATCAGGCAGAAGTGATTGGTCCTCTATGACCCGGACTCTATGCTGAGTCAATTGCGAGAGCTTTAACACAGTCCAGAATATAATGCATATTCCACTGAAGAGAAGGCCCATGTGTGCATTAAATCAGTGGGTCACCTCCAACTTAGCATTCCTGATTCAAAAGAATATGCGTCATAGAGAAGAATAATATTATAAAAATTCAGGGGGCAAGAAACTTTTCTGATAAAAATGAGGGAGACATTATAGTCTTGACAGAATATGAGTCACCTTAAATAGAAAATGGTCAAAAACGTGTCTCTCCCATCTGAAACCAAAGTCTTCCTCACAACTGGATCTTAGTTCTTAATGTATTTTTAATGAATGTTTATGGCTGTTTTTCTGTAAAGTATCAATAATTTTGCTCTGATTTTTTTTTTTCTGAACAAAGTACACTAGAGTCGGTGAGCCGCGACTGGATGTAGAGTGCTGCATGGTTATGGTAATTACTTGTCACGCTTCAGTGAACAGGTAACTGCGTAGATACTGCAGCAAAGTGCAGTGGTTTGGCAGCAGGGAATGCACCCAGATTTCAGGCAGTGCACTGCAATAAATATCAGAAATGGTAGATTGTAACAGTCAAAGAAAAATGCGACCACGCTGGAACTTCACCAGGCGAGCATGTTAGGAGTACATATACGCGAGTTGTTTTACATAAGTTACCGAGCTACAACGCTGATGATGTGGTTGATATCAAAGCTAGGAACTTTATTATTGATTCAATCAGTAATGATATCTGCTACTGATAATTAAACGAGTTAAAAAGTATATAAGTCAGTCGCAGTATACCGGTAATTGTAGCATGTGGCGAGCATGGACAAACTGTGTTTGTCCTAATGCATCAGATAACACCATCAAAGACAGGCTTAACAATAAACCTTCCATTTAGTGAATTAAGCTAAACTGGTATCAGTATGTCTACCAAATATATGTTTTAAGAATGTGTGAGTATTATTCAGCTCGTACTGCAATGTAATTGCAGAATTGTATAGCACAGTACATGTAACTGATAAACTTAAAAGACAGACCAATTTGTTTAGGTTGAAGAATTTCAGATTTCTTTGTGTGGACTATCGACGAGATTGTTGTACAGATATATAAATAAGTACCTCTGTCAGAACTAAACTGTGTTATAATCAGAGAAACTCTGATGATGATGAACATGAAGAGATGAAAGAGTCACTTACTTTGCATGTTGATGTGGGGGTAGATGAATTGATCTACAGAACTAATGAAAGTAAAAGGTATCATTCATTGCTTGGATAATTTATTGTCGTGAGGAGGTAAAGAAAACTTGAGGCCCAGACCAGGTAACCTCTTAATGGTTTTGATACCCAAAAAGACTGCTTAGATGATAGCAAGATTTCAATCAGCAAAAGCAATGTTAATCTATACTGTCATTTAATATTCATATAGTTTTACATTATATATATGTTGAACACCTCCCCATCCCCCTAAAAAAAAAAACATACGAACGAAACAAGAAAAAAGAAAAAAACTCGGGTTTCATAATGGTTTTACTGTACCGAGGGTAATTGGTCATTATGATGGAATTACACAACCATTGGAAGTATTGGGTGTTAATGGAGGGAGGGATTCTATAGAGCGGTTGTGATTTTTTTCTGGGTTATCCAAAGCACTAGGTTGACCCTCGGTACACTGAGTGGATAATCCCTGGGTCAGCTGTACTGGTCCTCTGTGTGTGTGTGTGTGTGTGTATAATTGGAGATCCGGTTTGTAATCTATGGCTAACGTACCTGGTCCCTCATGTGTACCTGCTCCCCTTCTATGTGTGTACCTTTTTGTTCCTTTCCCCCTTTTGTCCCCCCCCCCCCCCCCCTTTCTATGTGGGTACCTCTGTGTACCTGTCCCTCCCCTTTCTATGTGTGTACATGTCCCTCGGGCTCCCCCCTAAATCTGTGTGTGTACCTGCCCCCTCTCTGTGTGTACTTAGTCCCTCTCTCTGTATACTGGAGATCCTGTTTGTAATCTACTAATGCCATGGTGGAACCTGATTAGGTTTTCACCCCAGCATTCTGATTACGCCAGGCTTAATCGTTTACGTCAAATATGTAAAATAAGCCTCTTTTTTATGGGAAAATAGGTGAAAGACTTGATAGAATTGGGGCCATTTGATTGTTTAGCATGACAGATGCTTTAGTAAGGTCATCCAGGACTTTAAAACATGACTTGCTAAAAACAAACTGATACTTGTTAAGCCCCTGTGGTGAAAAGGAGGAGATTTAGACCCCAGAGGAGGCAGAAATATACACTGTGGATTTAACTTAGATATCAACATGAATACATGGTGTAAAATGGGCAACTAACAAAATAAACAGGCCAAATCAGCATCAAACAAAGAAAGTATTGTTGATCAAAGTATCTAGTAGTGACTTGATAATCTGCTTTAGCTTCTTGTTGACCTATACTTTGTAATAAAATAGTTTTATAGAAGCTAGTGTCTACTTCCCCCCTCCCCCCTTTCCAATACCTTGATTACAATTTACCATCATATATATATAAGGTTTTAACCACTTGATGGAATCACCATAAACTGACTGTGTCTGAACCAGGTAATGAGGTTTGCAACAGAACAGCAAGGATTGGTGTGTGTAAGACTACTTACTACCCAGCAACAATGATGGAGAATGTATCGGGCAGACAAGTCACTGTCCCCTGATTAAACCACGGCTGTGTGTGTCAGATGACAATATCAGACAATCCTATTATAGGCACTGAATCTTCACAGGAAAGGATGAAAATAGAGATGTCATTAGTTTTAGAAATGATATGAATATATATAACATCAGCACTGACATCGAGTAAAAGGGGGGAGGGAGTGTAAATTGATTTGTTATCTAATGGGGTCTTTGCTTTTGCAACTTGAGGAGAACAATATCTCACCCAGTGACCCATTTTTACTGTGGCTTTGATAACAATCATTCCTGTATTATGCTTTGGGGACCAAATTGTACTTAATCATTTCAAAATATTTATGAACATTTAGTTTATTAATGTACAGTGAGCAAAAATGTTTTCATACTACAATTCATATATTGGAAAAGAAGTGAGCTTGGAGTTATTTTTCATAATCTGGGCTTTAAGAACCATACAGGTTGTTGTAGATTTATAGTTATGCATAATAAAACTCTCCAAGTTGCACGGTATAGTCAAGATTAGTTATATATTTTACAGTTTGTTGTAGGTTAATGGTTTTATCTAGCTTTCTAGGTTGCCTGGATTGGTCTAATACCTGTGTATAGTACTGTAACAGTTTGTTGTAGGTTAATGGTTGTTTGTTATAAGCTCGCTCTCCCCTGGATTGGAACAGCCTACTTATGAACTGCCTGTAATTAGATCAGAGAGGTCCTCAGTATCATTAATCCAACAGTTAAAGCTGTCAGGATCTGAGTCATTGTTCTGCAGTTTGCTGTGATTATAAAGAGTTAGGTTATTGATTTCTCAGAAAGAGACAGGCAAAGGTTATTTATAGGGCACTAGTGCAAAGCCAGCTCCTTCGCTGAGAGAGGCTGCAGGGGCAATACACAGAAATCTAAAGGCACAATACACAGAATAAAGTTTCAAGTCACAAGACACAGAAATAAGTCTCGTCACAATACAGAGAAATGAGTCCCAAGTCACAATACACAGAAATCTAAAAAGTCACAATACACGGAATAAATCTCAAGTCACAATATACAGAAATGAGTCTAAAGTCACAATACACAGAAATAAGTCAAGATCATTGACAAGACAAAGAAATCTAAAAAGTCACAATACACAGAAATAAGTCAAGATCATTGACAAATCACAGATATCTAAAAAGTCACAATACACAGAAATAAGTCAAGATCATTGACAAGTCACAGAAATCTAAAAGTCACAATACACAGAAATGGGTCTCGTCACAATACACAGAAAAAAGTCTTTAATCACAATCACAGAAATAAGTCTCATTCAAGTCACAATACACAGAATAAATCTCAAGTCACAATACACAGAAATCTAAAGTCACAATACACAGATATAAGTCTTGATCAAGTCACAATGCACAGAAATAAGTTATAATCAAGTCACAATCCATAAAAATAAGTCTAGATCAAGTGACAATACACAGAAATAAGTCTAGATCAAGTAACAATACACATATATCTAAAGTCACAGTGCACAGAAGATGCACACCAACTACACAGGTTAACAGACCAGAATTAATAAATTTAATGTTAAAACTTAAGAGACAGTGTATTAAACATTTTATCTGGTTTTTGTTTTTGATTTAGTTATAAAAAGATGTGTTTATTCTCTATGTCTGACCTACATATTACCTGGACATGTGTCGGATTTCTCTATCTACTTGACTTATATTTTACTTTTGTGTAGTTGTCACGTGAGGTTTTTTTTATCTCTCATGGATATTTTACCTAAATGTTATACAGGTGTCAAGTTTTTTTATCAACCTGATTTACATTGTCTGATTTCTTTATCTACCTGACTTAATTTTTACCTGTGTATTTGTCACTTTATAAATTTACCTGAGTGATATTTGTTTTACCTGTGTAGATGTGATATTTCTATATCTACATATTAACTAACATTTTACCTGTCTAAATAATGTGTGTCAGAACCTGTAGATATTTTACCTTTGAAGTTGTCTTATTTCTATCTGCCTGTGAACTAACATTTTACCTGTGTAAAGTTAATTCTCAGTTTCAATTCATTACTTTTATCTTAATTGTAGTTTTCTTATTTTCATCTACCTCATGATTTACATTTTACCTGTGTATTTAGATGTCATATTATCTAAATCTTTTTTACTTGCATTTTACCTGTGTATTTAGATGTCATATTATCTAAATCTTTTTTACTTGCATTTTACCTGTGTATTTAGATGTCATTTTTTCTAAATCTTTTTGACTTACATTTTACCTGTGTATATACCTGGTAGATGTCATTTTTTCTCAATCTACCTGACTTACATTTTACCTATGTAAATGTCACGTGACAGTGTCTTTTTGACTTATATTTTAACAGGGTGATTTACTAATATAAATGACATTCCAAATGGCGCAATAGCTGTGTCTACCTGAGTGTGTTGTTTTACCTGTGTGGATGACCAGGTAACTGGTTCGGTGGTGGTCCCGGTTAATTGCGATGTTAGGACAGATTCCTAATACTGTTTCCTGATTCATGTACTCTCTCATTGGTTGATTTATCATTAGAAGAAGGAAGTCAAGACCAGAAGATGTCTAATGGCAAATTTCTCCCAGGGACGTCTGAGATGTGTGTGTGTGTGGTATTGGAAGTTTGCAAAAGAGAGAAGGTGTTATTATAAGTAGAAATAGATAAAAGAAAAGTTGTTCCATTACATGGGCTCAAAATGCCTTACGTTTCTTCTTGCAATGTAACACAGAAGTATAACTACAGCATTTTTAGCAACTATATCCTGTGTCATTATGCACCCTCACAGCAACAACTGCTGTACATTGGTTTTCCCTTTATCGCTGTGATGTAATACACAAATAATGTATGATTAACCTATTTGTAGAGGACATGTACTGGTTCTAAATATAGCAGGAGAGCGACCTGTTACTGAGCCTCGGATTCCCTCGATTCCCTCGCCCCTCAGGCTGCTTCAACACTGCACCCCTGCAGTGCTGTATAATTGAACCCTCTGGTTGTGTATTGTCTCTTATCTCATGCATGGAGAAAGACATGAAAGAATTCCCAATATAATCCAGGAGCCCTGTAACTGGGTCAGTGGGTCACTGTGATCTAGGTTAGTGGAAGGCTTTCCAGATCAGCAGTGTGTGTGTATGTGAAAGGTTCGGAATAAGGAGGGCTAGAAGCAGAAGTTTAATAGGTATCTCATTCTGTGTGGAATTTGTGAATAGGTTGTACTCTGCCTGTTGGTGGGACTGATATTGATAGGGTTGGATTTTGTTCCACCTTGGACAGGACACATATATCGGTTTACTGCAGACAAAACTCCATAGGTAGGTGCTCCTGTGTGCTGACATTGTAAAAAAAAAAAAATGATGGCAAACATATAATGGTCTTTTTTCAAGTAAAGTTCAAATTTAGTCTTTTATAATCTTTTGTACGGAAATACTTTTATTAATTTTTTTTAGCAGGATTCTGGGGATATTTCTAACCAAAAAAAAAAATAATAATCTGGCATTTTTATATCTTGATATTTAGTAGTTTTGATATTTTATGTTAAATATTAATAAATGCATTTAGAATTGTGTTAATGCAGCATTACCCTGTCCTAAAATAGACAAGCTATTTAAAGTGCTCTTTAGACAGTGCATTGAATTGCGTTAAGTATATGATGGGATTATTGAAGGCTATCCAAGTTAATCAGCTCACTGACAATGGGAGAATTGTCTTAGTGTGGAAAGGGGCAGTATAAATTGAGAAAACTGTTAAGTTTTCTGCTAAATTTTGTATCTGATCTGATTTGTTAACTTCTGCATGTATTTAATTGGTAAGATTATGATTAGGGTGCATCAATTTAATTATTTCTCTTAGAAATCTGTATATCATGCCCCCCCCCCCCCTCCCAATAAAAACAAAACAAAACATTGTTCTAGATTAGCAAAATATCATGATTGGTGAAATTTAATAAAAAAAAATTATTGCAACTGCCCTTACCATTGGGTCAGATGTTCTTTAGATATAATACCACACAAACGCTTAGTCACTTCTATCAAGAAAACTGTATAAACCTGATCATTTGTAGATTGGCAAGTTTTCTTCGGCTCAAGATGGATCAGACCATGATGGCTGGGTCCATGTCTAATCTCTGTATATAAGTTCTTATTAATAACAATTAGTCTATGTATAAACTATTTCTGAACAATTTGTCCATGTCTAATATCTGCCCAATTTGTCAATAAGGCCACATAAAATTAATATTTAGATTCTCATCCCGATTTGCAACAAAATGGGATGGGTGGGCAGATTTTTTTTTTTTTTTTTTTTAAATATCTATTTCACCGTTCATGTTCTAGAAATAACAACTGCTCTATTTTTTTGAATTGTTAATGCTAAAATTAGTACACAAACCAATTTGTAATCTTTTAATTCCATTTTATTTCAACTTAACTGTTAATGCATGAAGACATTTGTATCCTTATGATAACAAACATGACTGGAATCAAACAATCCAGATGTCAAGCAGCCATTAAAATGTTTTGCTTTTTTTGTATCCTGAGCTTGATTTTTTTCCCCGAAGATATTTTTTCCAAACGATTTTTTTTTTCAAAATAAAATAAAATACATCGGAGTAGGCCACTTCAGAGGTGCGAGCGGGGATGAGAATCTAAAAATTAATTTTAACTTTAGGCCCATGTAAAACTTATTTCTTAAGTCCATTTCTATAACTTAATTTTAATAGAAGTCCTTGTCTCGATTATTTCTTGAGCTGTGAAGGCTCTATTTGAACTTTTCCTTGAATGGCTCTGAACTATTTCTTAAATGGCTCTGAACTATTTCTTGAACGTGTCTGTTTGAACTATTTCTTGAACAAGGCCCAGTCTAAACAATTGATAAAAACTACTAGTATTTCTTGATCAAGATCCTTTCTAAACTCTTTCTTAAACAAGTCTTTGTCAGGAACACAGTATATTTCTTAAACTGGTACATGTTCAAACTTTGTCTTTAACAAGCCATTGTCTATACCACAATGTATTTCTTGAACATTAACTTTTAGCTATGTTCACATATTGTCTGTCATCTTTTTTCTGTGTGCATGGTCCGACCAAAGTTTGTGGTTTGTAGCAATACCTTGTTTCCTTGACGAGGAGGTTAATTGACAAATTGACAGATTAAGCATTATTTGAGTGCAGTTAGTTGATAGAATCACGTAACCTTTCTGTACTGGGCCCCAACTTTCACTGAAGGTCTCTTCGCATATAGTTCTCTTACAAGTTTTTTTTAACAAGCTGTCAAATCATGTCAACACGTTTAATTTCATGCAGTATAAAGGAGAAAGGCATGAAAACTGAAAACCTGTTGGTTACAACATCCTTACAGTGGTGTATTAAATGCTATTTTGTTGATATGGAGCTCTGTCTAAGATTCAAGTGTGACTTTTATGGTTACAGATTTACCCAAGATTCCTCATCGTTTGGTGGACATTTATATCGTGCAGCCCGTACTCTGTCATCATTGTAAGTTCAACCATTTTATTTTTGACATCAGAAAT
>WFKH01011816.1:0-21720 GCA_016163765.1 Magallana hongkongensis | reverse complement strand
AGCATCCGAAACTTCAGCATCCAAGCCTGTGGAGTGCATCAGTATCAGAAGATGCATCATCTATCCAAATTTGGTAAAGATTGAACAAATAATGACTAAGGGCACCTGCTCCAAAAACTTTAAACAGCTCCAAAAACCTTAACTTATCCAGCATCCGAAACATATGACTCAGATTCAGCATTAAAGCCTGTCAAGTGCATAAATATTATAAGACGCACCATCCATGCAAGTTTGGTGAAGTTAGGACCAGTAGTAACTTGGATATAGTCATCAAAGGGCACCTGCTCCTAAAACTTTCAACCTGCTCCAAAAACCTTAACCTCCTCCAGCATCTGAAACCTATGGCTCAGATTCAGCATTTAAGCCTGTCAAGTGCATAAGTATAATAAGACACACCATTTATGCAAGTTTGGTGAAGTTAGGACAAGTAGTAAATTAGATTTGGCTATCAAAGGGCACCTGCTCCAAAAAAATTAACCTGCTTTAAAAAACCAGTCTGATAAGAGAGATAACACTCTTATCTCACTTTGTTTCTGTTAACTCACAATTATTAAGGCATGTAGCAACAAGGAGGCGGTGCTGGGCCCACATTTATGTTGGAAGGTAACATTTATTTAAATTCACATTTAAAAAATGAAATTTGAACAGAACGAACTGAACCTTAACTTTTAGAAGGGGACAAAAAAGTATAGAAAACTTTTACAAACAATTACAAGAAACTTATCACATTGATCAAATTTTTATGAGGCAATATCTATACCCCTCCCAACATGGATTATTTTTTTGTTGTTGAAATTATAACTAAACTGTATGTACTAGTACAGTTCATGAACAATACATGTTTGATGTTTTAGGACAGATAATCTTTAGATGGAAAATTTTCATTTCTCTCTTTTTAGCTGGTTCACAGATGTAAATGTATTATAATGGGAAAAAACATGACTAAGACAATTGCAAACTCTAGACTTTAAGTTAGCATCATTTGAAACTAATAACATTTCAAATGTCTAAAATTGAATAAGGCTTTTCTATTCTGAGAGAGCAGATATGGGGAAAAAAATTACCACATTTTTTTTAAAGTCTAGATTAATATCCCTATATATTGAGATCATACCAATTACTGGGAAATCGCGCATTCATTTGATCCACTTTTTGTATTTTAACAAAATGCTCTGGTTTTTTAGCATTTCTAAAACATATGGATCCAATTTACTATTATCTTATCCAAATTTAAAAACAGAAAATCTTTCTGAAAAATTAGAAACTATGGCAATTTTTCATGTAGATGTACTGTATGTAAAACCTTCAATATTTTATGATAAAGAATGATAACTCTTGCTGATTGAAGTAGTTTTTGTTACAATTGTAAAATTTGCTTTTTCTATTCACTATATCTAATTTTCTTCATATCATGATTAGACACATTATGAATTTTTTAAAAATCCAGCAGCGCTTCATCACTTCAACTTTGTTTCATTTGAATCTATTGATATTGACTTTGATGAAAATCAATATCAAGAATTTTAGAAAATATATGGTAAAATTAATAGCAGAGCTAGCTAGGGACATTACATCTTAACCTTCTCCAGCATCTGAAATTCATGGCCCAGATTCAGCATCCAAGTCTTTTAAGTCCATAAGTAGGTCTCATCTCGGTGAGCTAAAAATACTTCAGTCTTATAATATTGGATTCAAAATTTGAATAAAAAATGCATCTAATCTATACCTTTCCTTGATAACAGTAATTGTACAATTTCACTTTCTCCATTATTAGATGCTTCATGAAGTGCACTCCATTGGTACAACCCTATAAGATTGGGGTCATAACTCTGCTGAAGTGCGACCTTGACCTCCTCTATGTCACCATACCGAACAGCTTCATGTAATCTAGTGTCAAATGCTCCTTCTTGGCTTCCCATAAAATCTGAAAAAGAGACATTTCAAATTTATCCTCAATCAATGTATAATTTTGTAGACTATAATGGCTATAATGAAAGTGTGCTATGTATAGGATCTCTCATGATTTGCGATGGTATATGATTTTTATCCAACGAGTTGTACGTTTTCTATCCCCGAGCCTTGGCGAGGGGATAGAAAACACACAAGTTGGATAAAAATCATATACCATCCCAAATTATGAGAGATTCTTTTTTTCACATGTTTTACAACGTATTTTGTTAATCTCAATTTTTTCTGTAAAAAGTATAATTGTGAGCCGTGCAACACATTAACAACAAGATGTCAACAACTTTACGCATGGAAAAAAGTTCATTGAAGTTTAATAAACAAACATTTCACTCTGAAAATTTTTTATGAATTCATGAAAAATAAATGAAACAACATTAAATGCTTCACATTTCTAGCTCTTCACTTTTCAACTGAATTATTTTGTTTCTTTTTCATATTCTATGTCAATCATCTGCCTGAAGCTACGTAATGTTTAATTATGACATCACGTGGCGTTACAAGAACACACAGTGTAATATCAAAAATTTATCCCATATATCCCATATATCCCATATATTGAGATAAACATGTGATAAATAAAATTACTTCTAACATAAGATGTGTGAGCATTGCATGAAGCAATGTGCATTTGTATAAGTGAGTGAGTGACATGTGCATACTATGTACAGTTGTGCCGTATAATACAAATCCTAACCAACCAGTCGTACATTAATATTAGGCACCCGGCACATTGACCTATAGATCACCTTATTATATTAACAATTATAGTTCATCACAGATTAAACAAGTGTATAAATTATATTTATATAAGATTGTATAAAGATGAATATCAACAGCTGATTAATTTATCTATTGTCTAAGAATTTGATATGCTTTTGAAATGAACTTTGACAACTATATAAATTTACTGTTCATTAAAAATGTAAATACATATTGTCTATCATGGTACAATAGTTCTGGTAATTGCAGCAGTTCAACGAGAATATCAATGCGCCACTGGTTATAGAACAGGCAATCAAACACAAAGTGTAGTTCATTTTCAATGACATGTTGATTACGGTACAAAGAGTTTGTTTGGAGGTTCTCCTACTTATCGTCCTGATTCGATTCTTAATGGTAGGATCCCTGCTCTAAGTTGGGACATGTGTGATCTTTCCATTTTGCTCAGGTTTAGCTTTACCTAATTTTCTAGGCCGAAATTAGTCTTAAAAGTCCTGTATGTCCGCAATTTAGTTAGTACATTCTCCAGACTCTTTCCATATTTTCGAGTACTAATTTGTAATATGTGTTTCCAGTATCTCGATCACCATGCTGAATCACAGTCGGAATTGACTCAGAAGCCAGCTTTACATCACTGTTAAAGACCAAAATTGGTGTTAATCTGTGAACTTAAAGAAAATATCTTATTGTCCTGTTCTGTATGTTGTCTATAGCATTAAACTTTCAGTAGTCCCACACACAAGCTCCATAATCTGGGATAGGAGCAACACATGAGAAAAATAATTTCTTGTATGATGTGAAACCAAATTATTTGTTATTATGTATTTTGACAATTTTGTCCCAGTGCACGGCCACCACTTTTAGCAACTAGTTCTGTGTTGTTAATAAAACAGCCATGTGTCACATATTAGAACTACACCTTTTCTTGATTAGCAATTATAATGTGTACTTCTACTTAATTTCTACTGAATGTTTTAAATGTATCTTATAAATATCCATGCTCTAGCTAGATACCTTAATTCTTTTCTTGCCACATTCAAAAATAAAAGATTGCACATGCATGTAATGTTAATTGTCCATCACCTTTTTAAGTATATACGAGGGTTGTTCGTATGTAATGTGTATTGCACGATATCTCAAAAGCATTCAACTCAAATAGTAAAATGAACATTAATACATCCCTTCAAAGTATTCTCAATCTCTGAATCCATTTCTGAAATGCGTCACGGTATGCTGATTTAGGTAGACCTCTGAGGCACTGATTGATGGCTTAGCCAAGGGCTTGTCGGGACTTGTTATGATGACCAGATAAGAAATTTTTAAGTTTTGGAAAAAGGAAATAGTCACATGGGGCTAGATCTGGAGAGTATGGGTGGGTGTGGCAAGACGGTAACCTTCTCTGACTTAAAAAATTCCTTCATCTAAGATCTCGGTAATACCGACCTGTAAATTAAACTTTTGCTCTTCGACCCAGAATTTGTACAGCTATACTTAGTCTATCACATGAGAAGAGTATGCAATAAAGAACCTTCTTTGTGCCTACCATGGTTCTTTTGGCAACTACAGGCCTACTACCATGTTTAGTTAGCCACATTTTGTTTCCAATTTTTCTTACTGGTTCGAAATAGTGAACTCATGTTTTGTCACCAGTAACAATATTTGCAAACTGTCTTTGATTTGGGAAACATTTTTTGCAATTGCTTAGCGGTTTGTACTTGGTCATCTGTCAATATATGTGGTATCCATCTGGCATAAATCTTTCATACTTTCAAAATATGTTTCAAAATGAAATACATCTGCGATAAGGATATATGCCAACAGCTTTGGCAATATCACAAATTGTGTATCTGCCATCACTTTCAATTATTTCCCTGACTTTTGAGACATTTGCCTTGCCTGTTACAGTCACAGGTTGGCCAGAATTCTTCTCACCAAATTGGTGCCTCTGTCTCAAATGAGATGATAAGATTATCGCGTGGTTCAGCAGACGTGAATTAATTGTTATCAAGTATCTGGATTTACATTGTGATTTTTATTAGTACTAGTGATTTGTGAATTTTATTACATATAATTTTGTTCAAATAACATATAGCGTATTTAACGCTGAACTGCGTATTAACACTGAACATGCGTATAGACGCTTTATTTTGCGGATTATTCGCATTGAAATTTGCATAAGTAACACACATTTATACAATGAGTGAAAACTCTGAGCGTCCTCCAATGGCTGATGGCCTTTCAGAAGAAAAAGAGGCTCCAGTGAACCCTTCAATTCTGACAATGATGAAGGAGATGCAAAACAATATTGCTTCTTTGGCATTCTCTGTCAGTGAGTTGAAAAGACGAGGACAGAAATGGAAAGCTGAAAATCAACCATGTTCCTCGAAAGATTTGAGTGACGTGTCATCGGATGAAGAAAATGACGAGAAAACTCAGTTCGGCGATTTAGTGGATGAAGTAGATGAAGTTGAAGAGTTTGATAACGACACTATTTTAGATGAACTGGCCGAATGTTTTGGCACAGAGGAAAAATGTGGAGAGCCAGTTCATGAAAAACTGGCCAAAGTAACTAGTGATGGTGTACGTGCGTGCAGTGCTCAATGCTGAAAAGATCAAGGAAGTGAGTGAGAAGCATAATCGACCACGAAATGTGCTTAATCTGTTGCTAACTAAGATAAATGAAGAAATTCGCACCCACTTCAGTCAGAAAATCCGAAATCAAGACATTAAGCTTCAACGTACCGTACTCAGACTCTGGTAGCCAAGGCAATTGTGCCACAACTGCAGCAGATCAATCTTCTGCTAAATGCAAAACAAAAAGAGTTCATTATCCAACCCGAGAGTAACGAGGAATTCCGGGTGCTCTGTTCTAATGATTATCCCATCACTGACAAACTGTTTGGGGATGATCTGGGGGAAAGGGTCGAAGCTATCACTAAAGCAAATAAGGTTGGGTCAAAGATCTCGGGTAGCAGCAACAGACCCGAAAAGCGGGGCTTAATTCCCAAGTCAGAAATACCAGGGTCAAAGATCCTACAACCAGACCAACAGGCCTCAACCTTTTTTAGGCCAGTGCACTTTCCAAGGCTACAAAAAGAAAATGCAAACAAACAACAAGCTGACAAAGAAGTAAATCAGGCAGTGTCAACTGTAGAAAATGTGAGCGAGTTTCTAAATACCTCAGAAAATTTTACTGTTGGGAAAATTGCATGTCATTATGAAAATTGGAAAATGATTTCAAGTGATTCAAAAATTTTAGAACTAGTGAAAGGTTACTCAATTGAATTTCAAAACACACCTTTTCAACGCAGGAATCCCAAACCAATTAATTTCAGCGAAACCGATTTAGAAATCATTGATACTGAAATCAAAGAATTTCAATCAAAGAAAATTATTGAAGAAGTTTCAGATCATAACGAAAACGAATTTATTTCAAACATCTTCGTCAGACCAAAGAAAAACGGGAAGTTCAGAGTTATATTAAACTTAACACTTGAATAACTTTGTGGAATATCACCATTTTAAAATAGAAACATTGTCGTCCGCAATCAACTTAGTGTCAAGGAATTGTTCATCATATTAATTATTTAGAACTTAAAGCTGGGTTGATAGCAGTAACAACTTCCTGTGAAGAAATGCAAAATTGTCATGTGAAACTTTTGATGGACAATACGGTTGCTGCAACTCATATTTCAAAAATGGGTTGAAAAATTGAACCTTGACAACATCTGTTTGGAAGTTTTGCATAGAAAGAAATATTTGGCTCTCTGCAAGTCACATTGCAGGAGTTGAAAACACGGAGGCATATTTTCTTTCCCGCCACAAAAATAATGATTTGGAATGGAAATTTGACACAGCCGTATTTGATGAGATAATCAAAATATTTGGTCAATGTGACATCGATTTATTTGCATCTAGGCACAATTTTCAATTCAAACTGTATGTGTCCTATACTCCCGATATAAATGCTGAGGCAATTGACGCTTTTAGCATACTGTGGAGAAATATAATATGTTACATATTTTGTCCTTTCAGTCAGATAGGATCTGCACTTCAAAAGATTTCCACGGACGTGACGGAAGCCATTGTAATTGAACCAATCTGGTCAACGCAACATTGGTTCCCTCAGCTACTACAGATGGTTTGCAAACAGAGTTACATATTACCAAACATACCGAATTTACTAACTCTTCCAGACGAGCCTCAGAGGAACCACCCGCTGAAGAAAATGAGGCTGGGAGCCTTCTGTATGTCGGGAAATCCTTTGAAAGTCGATGCCTATCAAAAGACACTCAAGCCATTTTATTGTCATCATGGAGAGAATCCACTAAAAAACAATATCGGATATATATTGAGAAATGGGTGTCATTTTGTTATAAAAGAAAAATTAATATTTTTTAAGCAAATGTAGACAGTGTTTTAACATATTTGACTGAATTGTATAATGCTGGTTTGGGATATAGTTGTCTTAATACTGCTAGAAGCACATTGTCATCATTTTTACAATTAGAAAATTGTGTGTCAGGTCTTATCCCCTTGTACGAAGATTTATGAAAGGTGTTTTTACTCTTGAACCAAGTTTATCAAGATATAACGTGACTTGGAATGTGAATATTGTTCTAAAGTATTTAAAAAATTTAACACCAATTTTATCTTTATCATTGTTATAGTTATTGCAAAAATTGCTTATGTTGTCCGCCTTTTTATCAGGTCAATGAGGCCAGACTATTCATTTGATAGACATAAGAAACATACAATTACAAGATTCTTGTGTTAAAATTGTAATTGGTGACTTGTTGAAAACATCAGACAATAAGAAACATCTGGGAGAAATGAATTAATTTGTCAAGATAGGACGAAGACACCGATCTCTGTGTTGTGAATGCATTAACGCACTACCTGCAGCGTACAGAACACTTGCGTGCCGCAGTGACTAAACTGTTCATTACGACACAAAGGCTGCACAAACCAGTGTCTCGGGATCCCATCAACCGAAGGCTGAAAACCATTATGAAGCAAGCTGGTATTGATGTCAGCATTTTCAAACCTCACAGCACGAGAGCAGCTTCCACCAGCGCCGCATACGCTATGCGCATCCCTGTAGATACTATCATACCGACAGTCAGTGGGGTGGTCTAAGGACTCAGTGTTTAGAAAATTTTACAAGAAACCTGTTAGTCTTCATGTACAAATGAGTAAAAATTCGTTCAAAAACTATTCATAGATATGATATTACATGTACATGAATTGGATTGTTTTAGATAAAACTTGAAAAAGTACTTCAATGAGCTGTCTTCATTTTATCAAACGAGGTATATTTTACCACAAATTTGGATTCAGTTCTAAAGTCTCATTTGAGACCGAGGCAGAAATTGGGGGAGAAGAAATTAAAAAGCTAAATGAGACTTACCTGGAAGGTGAAGTTTGACTGTAATTTCTTTGACCCAATTGGGTGCCAAGAGATCAAATGCTCAACCCGAAAAAGAATATTCTTAAATATATTTTCCCACCCGTTATAAAAGTAAATCCAAATTATGTGCTCTGAAGTACGAACCACGCAATAATCTTATCATCTCATTTGATCCCTCGGCACCCAATTGGGTCGAAGAAATTACAGTCAAACTTCACCTTCCAGGTAAGTCTCGTTTAACTTTTTAATTTTGCTGCATCTTTGATGGACTCTGGCCAGTCAGAAATTTCTTACTCCACCTATGAACATAAGATACCTAATCAGACCCATAAACTTCCCCCAATTCAGTAAAAATCTGCATTACTGAAGATCGAGTTTTGTGCAAACTTTTATAAAAGCTCTAATTTCATCAATATTCTCAATTTAACCCATTTTTACAACAGTGGTCAATGACTGGCTCTATTAAAATGACTATAAGTTTAAAACTATGTAGAGCTGAAGGCTCATGTTTATATCGTTTCAAAGGTATTGAGTAGAGCTATTCAAGAGTATCATCATCAACGAAATTGTGCAAAGCATTATCGCGCTGTGCTACAATACACATTACATATATATCGAACAGCCCTCTTATACTAAATGTGTTCTTTTATTTTTAATTGTAATGGCATGTTTTGAAAGTCATAATAAGTGTATTTGATGCTCTATAATTATTAATTTCAATAGAAAAAAAACTTGCCTCTTTGTTTTAGTATCATTGCTTTAAATATTCTGGCCTGGAGTTAGAAAAACATGTTACACTTTTGTTGGCAAACAGCCAATAAGGA
The DNA here is from genome assembly GCA_016163765.1 of Magallana hongkongensis. Classification (NCBI taxonomy): domain Eukaryota; kingdom Metazoa; phylum Mollusca; class Bivalvia; order Ostreida; family Ostreidae; genus Magallana; species Magallana hongkongensis. Next base: position 12,798 of record WFKH01011816.1, on the reverse strand, counting down.
AATACATGTATGATACGTACAAGTGCAAGTTCAAGCTTATGGGTTAACTTAGAATCTATATGTATGTAAATTTATGTCATATAGAAATTCATTTTTAAATCGAATGACATATTGCAGACATTTCCAGGTAAAATCCCTTGAAACATGTACAAGTTTGTTTCCTTGTAACGTACCTCTCTAGAAATTAAATTCATGTGCTGACATTTGGATATATTTTTATTTTGGATGTATTTATAACTCCATTAATTTTCCAAGAGATAAATGAGATATGATTTGATCATTGACATTATTAATTAACCTGTAAAGAGCAATAATAATCACAATGCACATTTCATTATTAAACAAGGCCGAGTACAGTTCGAGTACGCACGCTTTCGCGCAGCGTTTCATTTGCATTGTGACGTCACTTTTTTGCTTGGTTGACGCCATAACCTTATGGTTTCAACTGCAGATATTCAGTGAAATTTGTCGAAAATAGCTCATTTGAGGCGTAAAATTGATATTATATTGTAGAATCAAACATAAGTGTCTTGAATATAAGCTATATTTGGGCTCGGGTCAAAAAAGTGAAGAGGGTTCAGCAAGCCCTAGCCCTCTGTCACGTTTTCTTACCCCGCCTAAATATAACTTAATGCATGTATTTCAAAACAGTAAACACGTATTTTATATTTATGACCCTTAATATGTGATATTATATGTATTTTTATTACTTAAATATGTCTGAATGTTTTGATAATACTGTAAAGATCACCATTTCTGCCTTTGTCAAATAAAAAATGGCCACTATCTGACAAATCTGGGAAATTGGGCATAAAAAATAAACTTTGATAAGACCCCTGGAACAAACTAGGAGGTAAAAGGTTTTTTTTATTTGATCATTTGATGCCTTTTAGCAATAACTTTCATATGTGGAACAGAAATAAATATCCCTAGGGCAGAAAGTAAAAAAATATGAAAAAAATGTGCGAAATTGACACATTTCAAGCAAAATCCCATAGGGTCCTATGTTAAAAATTACCAAACTTTGAGATGACCCCCTAAACAAACGATGTGGTAAATGTCCGATTTTTTTTATCTTAACATAATAATATAACAGTAGAAATTCATGTAAAAAATTTCATTAAAAAATTTAGGGCAGAACAAATTAGACCCGGCCTCGTTAAAAGACAATAGTTTTAACTGTAGTTTTATTAGTTTTGTTGTTGGAACAAGAAATATAAAACTTAAACAAATTCTAGTAATATGTCCCATACTCAAAAAAAGTTGATTATTTACTTTTTGCTAGCGCTCTCGAGCCCTAGCAACTACGTTAGTCTTTTTTACTGGAATATGCATGCTTTACTTAACGGTAGGGCATTCTGGGAATACTTCTGTAGATAAACTGTACCATATGTCAATTTCGTTTTATCATCCACATATGATCTGAAGTTTTGTGTTTTGTTGTCAGAGTCTAACCTGTACATAAATGCCAAAATGTAACAGTTGCTTAGGTCTTATAATGCCAAGTTATTTCTAAAATTATAATAAATAACTATTTTATCTTAAATACCTTCCTTGATTCTTTCCGTTAAGCTCGGATATGTTTCCGAGCTTGCCAGAAAGGCCCGAGAAAATACGAATGCTACGAAACAGTACCATTGGTTCTACTGATCTCTTATTTTTCACCTCAAAATTGAAATTACAGTAAATACAGAATGATTTAAAAGCACAGTTACTACACGCTTTCCCTAATGATCCTCTCTTTAGTCAACAATTTTGAAACTATATCAGTTTTAAACTCAGACATAGCATCAAAAATCGCCAAACTAAATCAAAGTTAAGTTTTCATCATATGGAGTTTCTAGGTATAAATAAACTTCATGCCGCATTTGACCAATGGAAAAGAGCGTCATATGTTTCCGATAGTATAATTCTGATAGAATTATTCTTCAATAATAGTTAAAAATAAATGTGACATAACCTTTTGAATAAATTTAATGAGATTTTCAGTTGTTTTTGCAACTTAAATCGTCCGATTATTTAATTTACCCCATAACTTCATTTTATCACTTATAATTATTACAATACTGTCATTTGCATGGTTATTGATAACGTTTTTATTTCAGATTCAGAAGCTTAATTCATGTCGCTCATTGGATTCCAGACTTAGAAAAACTTTAAAAGGTGATATGATGATTTTAGCATGTAAATACAGCATTAGAGGTCTATTTGACCGGACGATAAGTAATTTTAGATGCTGTGATATTATGGTTAGGATTTTGGGCAATTTTAGTGACTCTAATTAAAGTAATAGACCCCTTCACGGTAACTGCAGTACTGCTCTCTAGCAGGGAAAATTGATATACTTTGCCAAAGTTTTAGTATGTAGATAATTAAATGACGTAAATGAAACAATTGACATTACGTCATATTTCACCAAACTATGTCATTTAAATTTGCCCTGCAAAAGAGCAGTACCACAGTTACCGTGAAGGAGTCTATAGTAAAAATCAGTTTTTTATGTCACTTGAGTAATTGTGTGCTAGCTTTTATAACAGTGTGCGAAATTAACGGTAGACTCTATAGAAAATACGCCGGGTCTATAGTAACGCGAATATTCATAGACCAACTTGTCTATAGCACAAATGCAGCCAGTCCTCAAGTCGATTAAACGTTTTACTCAATAGCTTTTAAATACATTGAGATAAGAAGCAAAATGTAAGTGTCATGTGCAGTGATGATTCTGTAAATTGTTTAAAATAGCTGAAATAGGCTGGGGTTGAGCTGCTGACAAAATTTAAGCTTTAGAAAACCCAAAATAGCCTTAAATAAAATTAACATCATGGCCTGGCAGGATAAAAAGCGCCATGTTTAAAAGGAATTCTCGATCACCCTGACGTTTGCGTTTACCTTACTAGGATATAAAAGCAAACGTCTGGCTGATGCAGACAAGATCACGGACTAAACAACTTAATCTTTCTTCAAAACGGACAAAAACGGAAAATGATCGCAAAAGGAATATCGGAGAATGCTTATAAATATCGGATTCTTTGATTCAAATTCAAATTAGTGGATTTCCGATAAATATCGGAAAAGAATCATCACTGCATGTGCTATTTAAAAGTCAAAAAGTCTTATTTTGACAAACTGAAGTATTCACAAGGTGCTAGATCTGGAGAAAAACAAAAAAATCGAGTCATAAACCATTTACCACAGTTTTCTCATTCATGACACCAGACTGCACACCTGGAATTCATGGCTGCCGTTCAGATTTCCTTACATATACATTGTCTTAGATTCTGCGCTTTTTTTCCCTTTTGTATAGTGTTATCTACAGTATTCAAGGGAATAGGGTATTTAATATATTTATTTTCCTTTACTCTGAGTTTACTTGATTGGTATTACAAAATAATCATTACAAGGCATGTCACTGTGTGGTTTTTAGAGCCAGGCACCCTGCACCGTGTTTCTATAGCAAGAGTTCCTATTATCCCTCTGATTATACTGTGAGGTACCAGGTTATTTTACCCTGAATAAAATTACAATACAAATAAAGAATAATACTGGTTGTTGTTTTTGGTCTATAGGAAATCAGTCAGGTCTATAGATTTTGAAAATGTTGTGGACCCATTGTCTATGGTACAAAATCGTTAATTTCGCACAGTTATACCATTTCACGCAACATAACTTTGATAGTATAATATGTATAGAGACGAAACGAGATTTTTTTACGTTCGGTGTTCCAAGTAATTTGGAAAATGACGTCATTTTGGAATAAACTTACGCGACGAAAATCGACTATCGAAAACACATGACGGCACTATAAATTGTTTTACGTTATTGCGACTGAGGAATTTCGAACTTAAAAAGATCCACTTAACTGTTAAAAGTAAAGCATGTTCGCTACATAACCTTAATATAAAAAAAAATATATTAAATATAATAAGTTACCGTTTCACAAAATCACATCCAAAAATTTGGGGATTTATCCCAAGTTACGCATCGTTGATTGTGTAACCACTGACGCTATATATGAAAATATCACGCGGCGATTAGAGATATTCGAAACACCTTTGGATTTTAGTGATCAATTATCTTAGAATCGAAACGGGCACCGAAAGAGAAAGTGCATGCTGGGTAATGAATGGCGCCTATCATTGATAGAGAGACGGTACAGGTTGTCCTTGAAATTTAAGACGTCTTCATGAAAAATCTCTGTCGCGGCTCAATACTTAAAGCAGGATAAAAATCTACACCCATGCTTAAGTTCATTGTAATGGGATTACGTGGTTTTTTCTTGCTGGCAGCAAAGATATGGAGTTTTCTGTGCTATTGTTTTAAACGACAAGCTAGATCTGTAAGAATATCTGTAAATATTCAAATATTTATTGGTGCAATTTGAAGTATATAATGTATATAATATCCATTATATGTGTCATTCTTCTAAGTATTTTATGTAACTTATGTGAATGCTTTCATTTTCATAAACAATGTTATACATCTAAATACATAAACATCTAGGTTAATAAGTAGGACAGTATTTAGCGGATTACATTACTATGATATACAAAGGCACAATTCCTTTGATTTTGCAATCTATAGATTTCATGAATATATTTGCAAAAGTGTTTATTCTTATTAATTGTTACCTGACAATCAAAATAAAAAGCATATGGACAAATTCACATCAAGTAAGCATTATGTAAACCCAATTTGTACCATAGTTTGGTGTGTTTTCTTTTGTAAAAAGTGTGGGTTATCTGTACATTCTCTACGCTCCCTCATGTCATTATGACCCCTTCCATTGGTTATCTGCATGTAACCAACATTATTATATGGGATAACTACTACACTGACATAGACATTTTTAGAGGAGTTTATATTATATATCATTTATAGAATGATTATAAAGGAACAGTTGATAATTTTGGTCATTTTATGAAAGCTTAGACCATGTTAAAGTTTTAAGGTGGTACAGGACACATCCTTATTGCGCTGACTTCCTATCGAAATAAACAATAAAATCAAGTATAATTTTATAAATATTTTCATTCCCAAAATTGTTCCCTAACAGTGCTATGGGTTAGAGCATTCACTACGAATCTGTAAGTCCGAATCCCACTGGTGCTATCATAATTTTTATCTCTCCAAAAAATTTAAAAACATTTTTTTTGGTCAAATATTGTAAAATTTGAAAATTCTAAACCAGTGAAAATATTTTGATTATAATTTACTTTTATCCATTTTAATATTGACAGGTATCCCATACCACCTTAAGATTAAATATTGCACTTGAGATTTTGACAATGAGTCGCAATTCATAACTGAGAATTAGAACTGGATAATAAAACTGTCAATCGTGTACATATGAAAATCAGGGCCCTGCTTTATGGGCACCCTATAGCAATCAGTTTGTCCATCTGACATCACTTGTCTGAAGCATATTTTCTCTCTCATACTCTACCCACAGAATGTTTTTGGGTACAGTGTACAGTGACCTTGAAGAAAGCTTTAATGTTAATGTGAAGGTCGTATAAGACCTCTCTGAAAAATCTGTAGGCTGTATATGGCTCATACTTCAGAGCTTTTGTGGGTCAAAAGTGTGCAGTGACCTTGAACCAAATCCAGTTTCCAACATTAATTTTTCCTTCTTTTTGGCCTAATCTTGCTCTGACTTTACCAAAAGATGCCTAAAGGTAAGGAATGTGCAGTGACCTTGAATCAAGTTTCTATGTCAAATGTCATGGTCATACCAGGTTGTATTTTTTTCCTATTGACCCTTTCTGCCTTATATTGCACCCATAAAAAGCCCTTGGATAAAGGATGTGAGATGGTTGTAAACTAAATTTCTTAGAGGTCCCCTAAAAACTTTTTTATCTTATTAATAATGTCCTTTATTAGAGTTGGCCCTTTGAAATGGTCACAATGTCAAAGATGTCTATTTGTATATATATTATTAAAAAAAATCTTTTTTCTTGGTATTTAGTAGAATAAAGTAAAAAAATAAATCCAATGCGCAAAGCCCTATAGATGAAAGCTTGAGCATTGGATTTTTTTTTTTTTTTTTAAATAAAATCTTGTTTCCTCTTTCTTTTGCAGGTTATACAATACCAAACGGTGAAGTATGAGGTTATACCACTGTCTCCCCTATCAAAGCATAGGCTTAGTGAGTACATTTGTAATCCCCTTATTCAAATTTGAATGTAAGGTACTGGTATATGCATGATTGAAAAATTATTCATAATTCATGTCAGAAGTAGTTGATATATGTTATTTTAAAAAATATATTGTTCCAAGAATGATGCAGTAAGCATGGTCCCATTTCATTCTGAATTTAATACAGAAAATTCATGTAAATGTTTCAACTGTTCGTTGTGATATTTTCATTTCACATTCATTCATCTTCCGACTTCTAGTACCGATAATTGCTTCAAAGAATTTAGATTAATTTATTCATTAATACAATTTCATTTTTACAAACCCATAGTTCAATGTGCAATGCTTCTGTTTAGAAAAAATTAGATTTAACTGATGATGGTAGTTACTCTTTTATTCTATTTAATGCTCTGTATCAATAATACATGTTCTGACAAAATTAGTTGAAAACATATACTTTGTACTGACTAACACAATACATTTACTGGTTTTCCATAGTTTCATCGTATATAATTCTGGTCACTCCATTTCGTTTACATCAACACTGGAAAACATTACATACCTTTAAGGTACTTCCCTACACTGAGACTTATACTTTTTAAGATACTACGTCACAAGATGGCGATTTAAATGTTTTGTTAAACTGTTTGTATCAATCGATTCAGGTGTATATCGTCATAGCTCAGTGGTTAAAGTATCAGGCTTGTGAACCGCAGATCATGAGTTCGAATCCGCCTGGGGCTTTTGTTCATGTTTACTGAATGAAATTTTTGAAAATATCATTTTTTATCCAAAAATGCAAATTTTTTCGCCTACTTGACATATATACTTCTTATCCATCATGCTCTCTGTCATAATCAAGTAATTTTGTGCTGATTTGAGAAACTTTTTGAAGGTGTAGTGAAGTACCTTAATTAGAATCAAAGTACTGAAAAGCGGTAAGCATGCATGTTTTCATGTTGTTGGGAATACTTGTGTTAAGATATAATTTTGGGGCACTATAGAGTTCCAAGGGTACCTGTAAAGTGCGAAACGAAATAGAAATGAAACGATATGAAACGAAACGAAACTTATTATCAAATTAGTAGTCAAGAATGAAGCAGAGAGAGAGAGAGAGAGATGTGAAATTATGCAATAGATCGGTCATCTGAAAACCTTATCACTGATAAAAATTGAATTTTAATTTCGATTTTACTGTATTATTTCTTCAAAAGTTTCTTATCCTCCACTTTTTAATTTACTGTTTATGAAAGCAGGCATGTGGCATCAGAGGGGGGGGGGGGGGCCCTCACTTTTTCTCGCAGCGAACATTTTAAATTTACATATTAGAAAGTGAATAAAGATGGAGCCATTTTCCATTTTTTGTTCCTTGCTTGTCAAGATTTTTTTTATCAGTCTGCCTCCCTCCCCCCCCCCCCCCCCCCCCACTTTCAAAAACGATGCTACGTGCCTGGAAAGTGCATAATCTGATTTAGAACATAACCCGATTTTGCATCCAATCAACGGTCGCTAAATATTCCATCTATAAGTAATGTTTTTAATCATTAAAAATTTCTCGAAGTTCATAGCGACGTCACATTTGATGGTACCCGATTGACAGCTTAGAGAGCCCTAAACAAAAGAGAGATAATATTTGATTGGCGCAGAACTTTTGATCAGCCAATGAAAGTAGTTAATGTTTTAAGTAAGTTAGATCATATTAAATAAAATTTACGCGATTAACTGATTAAGAAGGGGGGGGGGGCGCGCTCGCTCCGCCCCTTCTTTATCACATAAATTTTAATTCATATGATCTATTACATAGTTTGGTGTCAGACAAACGCAGACCAGGAATCACCAGTAAAATCCGATTTTGTGTATACAAGTACACATACAAATGGATTATATTAACAAGAACCCGAAAGTGAATATTTGGGTTAAATACATAATTTTTTTACTATGCGTTTCAAAAGAGACTTGTTACTTCTAAAATATACACTGTAAAATATATTTTAAATCATTATGGTTATATATATTTTATTTTGCTCAATTTCGTTTTGTTTCGTTTCATTTCGGTAGGTTTTGTTTTGATTTCGTTTCGTTTTGATTTTGTTTTGTATCGGTAGGTTTCGTTTTGTTTTGGTACGTTTTGTTTCGTTTTGGTAGATTTCATTTCGTTTCGGTATATTTCGTTTCGTTTGATTTCGTTTCGTTTTGTTTCTATTTCATTTCGCACTTTACAGGTACCCAGAGTTCCAATACGAGATTCACCTTTAAAGTTTTAGCTTGTTTTTATTGTGAAATTGTGGTTAACTTGGTTGTATTAAGATAAGTTCAAACATTTATTGTCCAGCAATTATCTAATTTGCCGGGAGATTTAGTTAAGAAGATATCTGATTCATAGAATGGGCTCGGTAGGGTTAACATTTTTGCCTCATGAAAGCGTCTTGATTTTTTTATACAAACTTTCACATGTTTATCGACCTACTAATGTTTTTATAGCAGCTGGTACATTTTAAATCTGAAATCTAGTTAAGTAAAGAAATACTTTTAATGTAACACAAGCTCAGAAAAAAAAATAACATTTTTGGGAAAGACAAGTCAATATTTAATCTTTAAATTTATCTCCATAAAATGATTTGAAATGATAACAAATTAAAACATTAATATTTTAATGTCTACTTTCAAGTTGGTTTACATAAAAGATAGCAGAAATCTAATCATTCCGCGAGTAAAAAACAATCGTTTTGCTTAATAAAAAGAACCTTGTGTAAATAAACACCATTTATTGCATTTTAAACAAATGTAGGAAGGTAACGGTAGTGTCTACAACTGGAAATCACACATTTATTTACAGAAAACGTCGTTTATAGCGAATTTCAATGGACCATAGAAAAAACTTCGTTATAATCGAAATTCGTTATATGTTTATAGCGAATTGGTAAGAAATCTTATAGTGAATTCGTTATAAAATGGTCAGCTGAAAGTACTACAAACCATGAAAAGTTATAATAAAATCAATATTAACGCCATTTACAAAATATGATAATATAACCTTTTCATTTGATTTTTTTTATTTACTGTATTATATTTGAATTTGAATATTTAAGATATGCATCTTAAAATTTTATGTATCTTTATTGAAATTTATAATGGAAAAAATTTGTTATATGAATGATAAAAAACGTTAAAATTTTGCCAGTGGGTGTCTTAAAATTACTTTGTTATAGCCGTAAATTCGTTATAGCCGTGTTCGTTATATAAGGCAACATTCTATAGGTTTATATAAGAATTTTGCCGGGACATGAATAAAAATTCACTATAGCCGTAAATTCGCTATATCCGTGTTCGTTATATTCGAGTTTTCCTGTAGTTATGAAGTTATACTACAATTTTTACTATAAAATTGTAGTATGCATCATTGGGTATGCATATTTTTATCACAAAAATCACCGATATTTTCTTAATGAACTTAATTCTAATGCATAGAGAACCAGAGGACGATTCTATTTAATTACGCAATGTACTAAAATATTCCCTTTGTCGATACTGCAGTATGGTTTTTTTTCTTTCAAAGTACTGATCCAGTAAATGATTTAATTGTTGTCATTAAATATGTCGTTTCATTACTCAGCTTAAAAATCAATAAAACGCTTGTTTCATTTAACAGTAAAATTGCAAAATTTGTTTAAAGTAGAGATAATTTGTCATTATTGTTCAATGAGGCACATATCAAACTAGTCCAGCATTTAGTACTCTCAATTCTTTAATTCATCAAAGATAGCGCTTTCGTGAAGCTTGGTTACATGACATTAAGCGTTAAAAGTATACACTAACCGCTTAACAAACAACAGAATACGCTATAATACAGTCACTATTTTCAATAAAAATGTGTTCAGTCCTATTAGTCCTCTGCAATTTACTGTGATTAGACCTATATAACTAAAGGTCGTTATGCATATAAAACCTAATCAATCTACACATCTCAGCGTTGTCTAGCAAGCCTATTATGGTAACGCACTGAACCGTGGTATTACCAAACAATTAACTGAAGCTGTTTTCTCTTCATACTTCGATAACTTCAACCCATGCTATCTTGTTGGTAAATAATGTATTACTATGCGATCGCAACATCTTTTAAACTCGAAAAGAACAGTCATAAAGCAAAGTAACACAAATTTCTCCTTTATTTTTATCTATTTAATGCAGTTTTTAGCTCACCTGAGCTGAAAGCTCAAGTGAGCTTTTCTGATCACATTTTGTCTGTCGTCTGTCGTCTGTCCGTAAACTTTTCACATTTTCAACATCTTCTCAAGGTAAGTTTAACTGTAAACATAAGAATATCCAGGGAGAAAAATTGGATTTTTATTTATACAGGATCTACATGTATTATACTACATTGTCCAGATAGTTTGTATTATGACTCCATTAAGCTGATTTTATCATACCTATTGTTCTTCAAGTGAGCAATGTGGCCCATGGGCCTCTTGTTTTTCAATAGTATTTACTCTGTTAATGAATTATATATAGAAGAACTATTTTTCCTTGTCACCGCAATGTTTGCCCCAGGAAACTTGCATGTAACCCCTGATCATTATGCACTGCAATTCGGGTGTTTCCATCAAAGATTGGAAAGGTTTTTCCAAACATAGGTAGTGCCTTACCAAAGCTTCTGGGTTTTAGTTACATGACATAAAGGGTATAGTGTATACGCTAACCGCTTAAAAAGACATTAGGCTATAAAAATAATTCTCAGCCCGGGTGAGGCCAAAAAAGGATGACTGCACTTAAGGACATGCGATATTTGCGAGAAAATAAACTTTAAAAAGAAGAATTTTTCTTTCAATTGCAGAAATGGTCAACATCCAAACTGCAACTCTACGTAATTGCATTAAATAAAAGTATGTTGTTATTAAGTACAAATTTGTTTTCATAGGCAGGGGTCATCATGATTCTTGAATCTCCATACGATAATGAGGACGCCCACTTTTATACTGACTTCATTAGGGCTGCGCAATAATACCGGTATTCCGGTGTATTGCGGTACGTGGACAAAAAATATCGCATCGCGAAACATTTTTTCAATGCCAGGTTAATTGATCGGGCTTGGAATTTCGTTATGGGCTCGGGATTTCAAAATTCTGATTCGAATTAAAAATGGCTGATGCATTTGTAATCGTTCCAAACACGAAAGGAAAGTCGGAGGTTTTGATATTATGACTCCTCAAAGAGCTTCCCTAAAGCCAAAACATGTTGATATGCTGATATTCTTAATAAAGAATTTGAAGTAGGCCATGTTTAAGTTGTAACTTTGTCTCCCTGCAGGTTGACACAATCACTTCTGTCAACTCTCATGCAGTGTTGGTCACTACCACAAAACCCTCAGCCCTTATCAAGTGATCATCTGTCACGGTACATGGGTTGTTGATATATCCACAAAATCACCCCACAATGACACTCTCTTTTAAGCAAGATAACTCTGGTTATTTATTAAAAGTAAAAGTAGACAATGGCTTCCCGTAATAAACTTGTTAGAATGACATGCGAGGGTGTTCGTTGTAAATACATGTAGAATGTATTGTAATGAAAAAAAATATCAAAGAATTCTGGTGTTGTTCAACTTATTATGAAAGATTAAAAGTATTTCTCATTTTATACCCTTCAGTATCAAACAGGCAGGTATAGTAACTACTAAATATGTACTGCAATATAGGAAAAAAAAAAAAAATATATTTGAAAAAATTTAAAAATTCTGACCTACCGACCCTACTTTTTTTCAGCATGAAAGCGGAAACAAACCATTGCTATCTGTTTTCATCCGTTGTCGTGCATTAACAATTTACATTTTTAACTTCTTCTTAAAAACTACAAGGCCAACTGTTTCCATTTCTGATGTGAAGCATCTCTATGGTAAGAGGAATGTAAATTGTGAAATTGGTGGCTCTACCATCCCCAGGGTGCCACAGGTGGGGCCAAATATGCAAAAAACAGCCAAATTTTCAAAAATCTTCTTCTCTACTCCCACACATGTGAGGAAAAAAGTGATTGCATGGTTATGATGTCCATGAAGCCCTCTACCAAAATTGTGAAATTCATGGCCCCTGGGTGAGGGGTTTAGGCTCTAGGGTGGGGCCAATATGGTAAAAATGTATTAAATCTTAGAAAATCTTCGGCTCTACTCCCATAGATATTTGTTAAAAACTAATTGCATGGATATGATGTCCATGAAGCCCTCTACCAAAATTGTGAAATTTATGGTCCCTGGGTCAGGGGTTCAGGCTCAAGGGTGGGGCCAAAATGACCATATAGTAAAAATGTATTAAATCTTAGAAAATCTTCTTCTGTACTCACGTGTATATTTGTGAAAAAGTAAATGCATGGATATGATGTCCATGAAGTCTTCTACCTAAATTTTGAAATTCATGACCCCTGGGACAGGGGTTTAGGCCCTAGGGTGGGGCCAATATAGCCTTATAGTAAAAATGTATTAAATCTTAAAAATCTTTACTCCCACACATGTGGGCAAAAAACTGAATGCATGGTTATGAACTCCTCTACCTAAATTGTGAAATTCATGACCCCTAAGTCAGGGTTCAGGACCTAGCATTTGGAGAGCATTTGGAAAGAGTTGAAGGGAGGGTGTAAACAGTTAATGGAGTTATTTTCCCTTGCTTCTTCCTAATG